>QYTT01087899.1:0-40527 GCA_006980735.1 Dasypogon diadema | reverse complement strand
TCACAACCACTCCTGCGCTGTCCCCACACCCTCACCACGTGCTAAGGAATTCAACCGGAAAAATTAAGCGAATGTTGTCATTACCAAAAGAGCACTTAACAGGCAATCACGAGGAGCCTCTGGAGCTTGAGTGAAAAGCAGTAATACACATCACCGGATTAAATAAATGCCCCCACGAACTATGCGATGGTGGCCGGGGTGTAGTAATGGTGATGTCTAGGGCTTATTGAGGAGAAACGGCTAGGGGTTAGCTGTCACTGATCGGTGCTGCCAGTGCAGTGACTGAATCTAGCTTGGGGTGAAATGCATGTGATTCAAAGCTCACTTGGTCCGTGCCAGTGGTAGTCCGGAAAAGTCCTGCTGACTGATTAGCAGGCGGTCGTAAAAATAGCTTAAGGCCATCCCCATAGCTTTGTCTCAATGAAAGACAGCACTAAGTAGAAGTGTCTGCGGTCGCTGCATGCCCATTCAGAAACGGCGTAAGGACGACTCGTGCAGATTGTTTGGGAACAGCGATAGAATCTATAATCCAGAAAGCTATGATAACCAACTAACATTTCAGGTGTAATTTGCATATATTTATGACGAAGTACTAAAATCGTTTGGTAAATCCATTGCTGGCATTTTCCGCGTCATTCTTCCTGCTCATTAAAATCATGCAACATTATTCCAGCGACCTGAGACGCGCCCCATCCGCGTCGGGGGTGCGGATGTTGCTGGCAGGAGGTAGGTCGAAAAGCCAGGTAAACACTTGTCTACAAACCGCGAGAGGAGGCGAAATGTGTAAACAGACAAATGAACTTACCGAAGCAATCGAGCCCAGCCCAGTTAGAACTTGGAACGTGTTGAGAGGACTATGCATAGCGAAATTTGATACAAATCCCTCCGAATCCGTCCCTCACACCGCCGCACCTTGTACCCACAACCTGTACTTAAGTTCATGGTTAATCTTGTTTGCCTGTAGTACGCTCTAAGGTGCTGCTGTCATATGCGATCCGGATAGCAAGCAGCAAGGCAGCATGAAATACGTTTCTCCTGGACTGCCGACGGATTGTGCAATTGATGGGAGTTGGACGGATTCATCGCGGTGTCTGCAGTTTGCAGTTGTCCATTGGGACAACTTTTGAGTTTCCTCCCTCGCTTCTTTTCGAAATAAAATTACATTTGATTAGAGCAAGGAAATTAGGGAAGAAATCCGTCCACAGTTCACCTTCCCATCCGGCGCACACATCGATTCACGGAGCAATTGCAAAAGTGGATTAGAATTAGACTTTCGTGCAAAGCTGATAATTAGATAAGGCTGTACGTGATGGTAATCACAGATTTTGAGGCTTTTGCAGTGAGAAGGTTGGGACTCATTTGATTTTGAGATAAAAAATATAAGTACCATCACTTCAAGGAAAAATTACCTAGGAAGGACTCCTCGTCATGGAGGAAACAAATGTTTGTTTTAACTTCTTTGAATGCCAAAACGGTTCTTAAATCTTGCCTTCTAAGAAGAATTTCTTTTTTTGCTGCTCCTATATCCAAGGGCAAAAATATACCCGAGAAGTGGGTTGCTCCACCTTACTCCGCCTATTTATCACATTAAGGTCGCTTGCAGGCGCTGCTTTTTCCATCGTGCTGTCGTCGTCCCAGAAGATTTTCTTGTTCATATTAAAAATAATTTTTGCACTGATATCGTAATTCCGTCTGTACATACTATCGAACGCTTCTTCTTCCCAGCCCCCCTATTTCACTATACTCGCATTCGCATGTGTACGTCTGTGCAACCACACATGTGTGTCGAAAATATTTCATATGCGGAGGATACACACATGCACGCAATAACCATATAATGCCAATGCCGTTCTAATAGATTTCACAGATATATCTTCGCGGCTCCAGATACTACAACAATCCCCCACCGCCTCTGTCTCCCGTTCAGCATGGCCTGGTCCCCTGGTCTGTTCAGATTTATACAACTACCAAAAGTTACGAACATCACAAAGACCTTTTCTTGCCGGATAAAAGGAGCATGAATTTGATATGCAAGAGGCGAGGGGACTGCAAAATGTTCACAGCTCAATAACGGCCTGCCAACTAAAAAAATCAAAAAGTAACGAAAAAAGGAAAATTTGAAGGAATAGTGTTGCTGTACATTACTAGCTAGGCAGGGCAGACATACGACCAGCGACCTCACATGGTCGCACAGAATTTTGGAAAATGGCCAGAGGGAGAAACCGGGTTCTACCGCTGCTGCTGGACTGGACGCGACCAGTAACGGAAGGATACGCTGGCACTGTCCTATAACTATATACCACTTATTATGCCTGCTTGGATTGCCTTCACTCGCCCTGTCCGCTGCTGGCTGCTGGGAGTGCTGTCCATGGGCCATAGCCCACGAAATTGTATAAAAGCCGCACATGAGTGTGCTCTGTGCAGAGTTCTGATATTTAATGTATCACTATACAGTACCCTGTACAAATACAAATGAGAGAGAATATAACTTTTAAAAGTTTCAGACTAGACACGATCGATTGTTTCTGGCTCCGCCGCGACGCCACTAAAAATTGTGCACAAACGACCTACGTTTCCATATACTTTTCTGTCGGAATGTGATGAGACAACTTTTGCCGAACACTCCAGTGTTATTGAAGTTGAAAGGAGGTATAAGAGAAAGAAGAATACGGGGAAGATGTAGATGAGTTGTATACGACGACCACGACGGTGACAACAATGATATTAGGGTAATGAAGAGAAATTCCGTTATAACATAAAAAAGAACTCGCCAAACTATAACTCTCCCTCTTAGTTATGTGAGCTTTTCACCCTCTGGATAGTCTGAATGCTGTAGATGTAGATCTAGCCAGACAGACAAGTAAGCTTACGTACCACTTCCGCTACGGACAATTTATTTTCTACTCTCAAGGCTCAAAATTTGATTAACTCTTAATTGCTCGTGCACCCAGCACCCAGCACCCAGCTCTGACAACTGTTCTGTGAATCTGTGATATGAGCTGAATATATCCTTGAGTGGTCATCTGTGTCGTCAGATATTCTTCAATGGCTTGGTTGAGTCCAGCCAGGCACTAGTCTCCTCTTCCTAACAATTACCTGAGAAATAGAGGCCTACTAGAAGAGTACTGACTGGGGGGCGTTCAAATTTGAAATGGATACTGATAAGATTTTCGTTGCTTTTGCTGTTTTTATGGAAAAGGGACACAAGGGAGGCCTATTAAGAAAGAGAAGTTAATCGGCGGCTAAGAGAAGCCAGTCAAATGGAGAAGTACTTCCTGCCCTGAGGGGGGGTAATTTTGTTTTCTGACTGCATGCTAAACGTTTACGTTAAAGCCTTAAAAAATCAAGTGTCGTCGTCATGTAGCTACCCTAGCCACTTACAAGTTAAACGGTGACGGCTTAAATGCCGTTCGCCAGGAATTAATGCGTGTGCTACTATCGGAGGATTGAGATCATCATCATCACTTACTAACCACGCAAAATGAAAAATCTCACAGCCGATAAGTCCAGAGCAGACAGTTTTACACTTTTCGCTCTATTTACTAGAGCAACTTAATATGTCCGCATGTCGCGTCAATAGTTTAGGCTAATCCCTAGTCACATGCCTTCCCTATTCGCTGCTGGAAAGATAAGGGATGAAACTCAGTACTTCTTCTGCTCGCATACTTCAATAGTTTCTCAACCGTTGGGGCAAATAATTTAAAATTGTTTAGAAAGGGAAACTTCCTTGAAGCGCTCTACCTTCCTCCCCTTTCCCTCATACAACTATAAAATTCTGGATGGAGACCCGAATAGTTGGCAAGAATCCTTCCATACTACACAATATACAAAGGGAAAATATTTTGGCAAGGAAAATAATGGAAAGCAAAATGGGGATGAATGCAACACAGCAGCGTCCTAGCGTGACTAACACAATGGGGAGCATGTTGACAGTGGTGGTGGTGGACATAAAATTGCATTTGATGAACGATTTTTCTAGAGAATTGCAGTATTCTACAGTTCAATTCAGACATTTTCATCATGATCTCATTGAGGTCAATACTTGGAGTCCGCGCCTTAGCTAAAACTAACAAACACAAAAAACGAACTTACATGCACACATGTGGTCCTTAAATTAAACACACAAAAATATGTCCTGAAGTCTTGCATTGTTTCAAAAAGGACTCATCGGACTTCATCCAACTGAGTGCAGTGGGATATTTCGGTGGATTTTACTTGATGACGGATGCATGTGCAAATTTCTTTGTCATGATTAAAATTCTCGCACGAATTAAGGATTTGTAGAAGAATTTTCGCGATTTAAGCCAGAAATTCAAATAAATCCTTTCATCAGGGTGGGAGAAGCTTAAGCGGTTGCAAAAAAGATGTTAGATGAAATGAATGGCTTTTAAATATTGTAAAGGGTTTTAGCGGCGAAGGGTTCAACTGCAACAAAACTAACACTCCCTTTCTGCCAGCCAACAGCAGTGACACTACCACCTTCACCTGCTCGTTGCTTTAGCTTTTACACCTCGCAATAATATGATGAGGACCAAGAGGTTGCACAAACAGACAAGAGTAAGGGGAGGAGCACTCCCTCTCTCAAGGTGTTAGACGTATTAAATTTAAGTGTCTACAGACAGGCAAGGTTGTGTGCTCTTTATTAACCTTGCTCTTCGCAAACATATCCCGCACTTGCCTGGCAGGGTGCAGGGGAGGCAGGAGTTACACCGGACAAAAAAAATTTTGCACACATTTTCGTCGTATCGCTCCAGAACGCTCCATACCTCATCCCTCCAGCAATGACAACTAAACCACTTGTCACACTACCCTGTCTCAACAACCCACTTTCAGATGCACTCATCACAGAATCTCGAAAAAGCTGTTCCTGTCTGGGTTTGGTTTTGTTCCTTGCTCTCCTTTCCCCGTTTGCTGCACCGCATGTACCCCTTTACCACGAAGCCTGATTTATCCCCAGCACCCGCTACGACTTTTTGATTAACAGGAGAAACGCACCAAAGGAGAGAAAATGTCCTTTTGTTTTTATTGTTGTTGGCATTATTGCTACTGCTGCTGCCTTTTCTGCCATATGCCGCATAGGATTGTTTTGCAGCCAGCAACATACTGGCAAGGGACACAAACTAAAAGGCAGTAGGAATGTATCGCTTTATGTCCGCAGATCATTAGTTATTTAATTTAATAGAAATGAGGTGACGAAGCGGTGGCAGCATTTAACACGAAAATCTAAACTTGACGGAATAATTAAGTTTCCATACGACTTTTGCTTCAAAAGGATTCCCCAAAATCAATAAATTGTTCTTTCCAGTCAACTAAAGGCAGTCAAACCTATTTAAGACGCTGAGAAACTGCTCAGTACGAACAAATCACCGAACCTCTAAAAATTGGCCTATGTTCCAAGGGAAACTCTGTACACGGCCGGTTTTTAGTGGATCCGTTTAACCTGAAAGCAGAATTAAGGGAAAGAAATAAAAGTATGCAACTCACCCCTCTCAGCGAATGTGATGATCTCCTTGGTGCTACCAAAAAAATCGTCCGTGTCTATAAAATTCTCCTCTTGGCTCTTCTGGTACTGGTAGCTGCGGCTGGACAGTGCATCAATCTCCGCTGCGCTGCCGCTACCGCTACCGCTTCTAAGAGTATCACTGTCACCGTTGTTTACATTCGTTGGACCAATGTCAAAAACGAAATTTGAGCTCGACTCCGAATTCGGGCTGTTGTACATCATGAATTTTGACAAGTGATCACCATTGGGATCATCACTATCGGCGCCGATAGGAGTACTGCCACCCCCATAATCGTCATTAACACTAAAGTCATTATCATCACTCATATCACTCGGAGTAGGTTTGGTCGAGTGGAAACCAAAATTCACACCCACGTAGTCACCACCATCCGCCCTATACAAGGTGTCCATTATGAACTGCTTCGGTAGGGGATGAGATACGTTTGGTTTGCTTTTCATGCCCAACTTAGACAAAATCTGGTGCTTTATCGACTCTAGACGGATCATGTCGCTGGAGAGATTGTTATTGACAATTTTTGGCGCTCTTCTGAGATATTGTCGATGGTGTTGTCGATCATTGTCGTCCGAATAATTATTAATGTTGGGGTTTGTAGATGACGGCGCCGACATTGCCACTGATTGGTGTGATAAAAATGTCTCTAGTGATGATGTGTCTGATGATATAAACGGCTTATTATTATAGTTATTGTAGTTATTGTTAAAAACGCAGTTTGGGCAGCCAATGCTGGCCAGTATGGACCTTTTGTTGGTATCCTCCTCCATGTTATAGGTCTGGTGTTGCGGATAGTAGTTCTGTTGGTGGCCATCACTCAAGTGCACTGGGGTGTGATAGTGGTAGTCTTGATCCTGCTGCTGGTGCTGCGCGCCCTGCTTCTCCTCAATTTGATAGTGTTCTACATAATTATAATTATTTGCATATCTATAATAATTATTGTCAGTGTTTTTGTTATCGTTATTAACGTGTAAATTATAGCGATTGTGACTTGCGTCGGTGCCAGCGATATAAAATGGTCTGTTACTGTTACTTTGCTGGTCCACCAGAGCGTTATTGTTACTTTCATTGCCGCCGCCACGGCCTAGATTATTTTTCAGCTTGGTGTTTTTTGTATTGGTGTTATTGTTCTCGTTGTTCTTATTGTTATTTCGGTTGCTATTAGTGCCTCTATTACTGTAGTTATTCTTATTACCACTGCCGGTCTTTGTACCACCGCTATTACCGTTACTATTATTGCTGCCGCCACTAGTGCTGCCAGCTGCACCACCCACTTTGTTGTTGTTATTACTACTACTTTTGTTATAGACTTTGTTGAAACGTTTATTATTGCTTATAATATCTAACTTCTTATTCTGCTGTTCGATACTCATGATCCTGTTGGTGCTTGAGTTAATCTTGATCATGTGATCTCCATTGGAATTCATTTTGCAGCTAATTAGGAGAGGTCCTTCTAACCATACCAGTCCGATAAGCAGCCAAATCAGCCCTCCAGACAGAGAGCGACGACGTCGACTAGTCTTTCGATGGATATTGTCAGTGGCAGTGTTGTTTATGCTGCTGTTACTGCCATTCCCACCGCCACTGCTGCTGTGACCTTCGCCACGTTTTTTTGATCGTGCTCTACTTTTGATGCTTCTACTACCAGAAATATTCTTTCTGCTAATACTACAGCTACTTTTATTACCCTGAAAATGGCTTTCTTCCCTTATTCTAAAGTGTCTATCATCACTTGTGCCGCTTCCATTATTACCACCACCGCCACCGGGCCCTGGACCAGGTGGTACATGATACGAGCAACAACAGAGTCTCAGGAATTGCTTTCGATACCTTTGGTAATACTTCTGAACAATGCTACCACACCTTGTTAGAGGCCTTCGCATTGCAACCGAGATTCTCAGCCAAATCTGTGCCAGTACAAATCCTACCACGAACCCGATCACAACCGCCACTAAGCCCACCACTGCCGCCACCAACACTAAGGTGGTAAATATAAAAAAATTGTGTACCCACCAATATCCCCGCACTTTGATTAATACTATCACAATCACAACAACAACAATTACGATCAGCAGTAACAACAGCACAAATACAAAAATCACACGGATTCTCTGTTTCATTACTGATCAGAAAACGAAACCAACGAGAAAACTTGAAGGAGATCACTGGGTCTGGGGATGGCTGCTCATGGCGTTCGCGTTGCTACTTCCTTTGCTCGTTTACCCAGTTAGGAAAAAGAATGGCTTCTCGCCCAGCTCCTCTTATATCTTGGTTTTTGGTCTTCGTGCACTAATAGAAATTGGATCCGCTAGTTTCTCCCGGTTAACTACCAATATTCATATAATATCATAAAAAATATACGTGTATTCTCCAATATATATAGAAATATTTTTCTCAAAACTTTCTATCCCAAATTTATGGTTTTTACTCGTATTTCCGAAGAAAAATTCGTTGAGCAAAAAATTTTACACTGTTGAGATTGCCTCAACTTTCCTCTCCGTTTTTCTCTTTATTCTTTTTCTAAATCAGCAAAAAATGTTTGGACGTGAACTTAAGGAATTTTGAGTAGATTCGGACGGTTTACTTCTTAATTAATTGTCTAGACGATTTTTTATTGCCAATGTACGTAGTAAAATTTTTGAATATCTTCTTTTCTTGTATAAAAATTATATTTTAATGTTTATTTTTAATTTTCTTATTAAGTCTTGAGCGAATTTGGTAATTTTATTATTTTCATAAGCATAAATTGTTTTGTTTATATTAAAGAAATAATTTAATTTTTGTTTTTGAAATTTCTCTTTAGATTATAGATTTTTATGAGGCACTAAATAATTATTTTTTACTTTTTCTCTATTTTTCCCCTAATTACACTTGAGCGTTCCCTTGGCGTAGTTCATTTCATGTCATCGCTATTGACAAGACGCCGAATGTAAAAATTTTCTCTGTCGATAAAAATTCCATTGCCATTGCTGTTGTTTTTGATGTATTTTAAGTGATCTGGAAAAGAGAAAATTGGACATAGTTTTACCAAAACAACTACAACAATAAATTTGTTAAATTGAAATTTTTCATTTTCTGAAATATCTAACCCAGCAGCACTAAATAAACCCACAGGGGAAACAATCACCTCAGCGACACCAGCGCCTTCGATTTAATTCCTTGCTAAATTGACATTTAAAAGTGGAACTACCGGTAAGAGAACATGCGCGAGTAAACGACGTCTGTGCGCTGACATTTTATTCAAATTTTTCCGTTTTGCGGTTAGTGTGAGTCTTTCTAATGGCTTTGGAAATTATATAGCAAAAATGCAGTGCAGAAGTTATCGGCTTTTTGTTGTTTGGTTATCAACCGCGAGATGCGGTCAACGTTGCTGTTATCTATTATCTACATGATGTTATAGTCAGGTTGTGTATTATTTGTAAGCACTTAAAATTTCCTTTTTTCACGTTAATGTGTATTTTTATATTTTTCCTATATATTTTTTATTTAAAATTAAAATGTTATTCCCGAAACCTTCTTATTCACAGGAATACTGAGGTTTCCTAGTTTTTATTTAAGTAACATTAAGAGGTGTTAATTATTTTTATTCAAAGTTATGAACATATTCTTCGACAAATTTCGAACATACTTACAAAGTGAAAACGAAATGAAATTTTTCTAGTCTTATTCTAAAAAATCGCATGCAATTTATCTATCCAAGTTCAGTGTTTTAGGCGCAAATAATTTTACACGTTTTTCACATATAGTTTTAAAAATCTCAAGGGTCGTTTTTTCTAATTCCTTCCTTTCTTCCCTTGATTCTGGTGTATAGTGATGGACAGGGAGTGGGGAAAACTATGGATGATTTCGTGGTGAAAGCTCACCCTGTACTGACCACCATTATAAAATCAACTCGATTCAGCTCAATTTATGTATACAGAAAGTTTTTACATATGCCTTGCCTGTATGAAATGTGTGTCCCACAGGCCACAAGGGGAAGGGGAGCTCAGACCCTTCTAAGTAAATATCCCTGCACCCTTCTCTATCACCGAAATATCTGCAGACTTACTGAGAGCTTCAAGTCAAACAGATACTTTGGACGGATGCTGAATTGAAATGTATGTTGGCCATTACATGTGTACAAGAGATACTTTCTGTGGATGTCCTGATGGATGCCCCTGCTCCTGCTGTACGCAGTCATCCATCCCCTTCTTCACTTAATCCCCTGAATGGCTTGTATCCAGTAAATCTGCATACAGACTGTTTATGTGTGTATTTTCCGGAATAGATAAAACTGAAAAAGCATAATTAAGGCGAATAATGGTTTATGATTGCTTTTATGGTATCAGAGGTAAGAGAGAGCGAGTGTAATCTTGATCCACATGGGTCAGAAATTTTTTGAATTCAAGGAATGCCTTCCCAAAGAGATTGCCTAACCCTTCGAGCATCACTGAAACACATAACGAGCTGGGAGCCAAATTTCTGCCGCCTCCTAGTTCCACCAGAAGATTGGGAGAATTTCTGGAAACAGCATCTAATGTTAAGAGGTAAAGTTTCAGTCCATAAAGCCATTCCAGACTCCCGACTTTATTTGGCCAGTTGATCCTCTCTTCCACTTTAAAATTTCTATAATCCATTCACCTATATCTTTCACCTTTTTCTAGGCTAAGGATGGTTCAGGTTCACACCTAGATTCCAAGCCTAGTAAGTGTCGCCTGTACGGCTATATTACCTTGTTTTTCAACAAAATAACGTTCTAAAGAACTGTTAATACTAAAAAGTGTACTCACACTTGAAAACCATCTCCGGGGTCCTTCTACTCCTCTGTTACACCTTTTACTCCTACGACAACTGCACAAACTACATTTTTGCTGTGTTCTTTTCGGGAAAAAAACAGCGAATCTTTCTCTCAAAGATGAAGACCATAGCACAATGTCACTAGCACGTGTTTTCGGGGTTCTACTGTCAGCATTTAGCCTCCATTGGCTTGTTCTCCTCTCTTGCTATCACCACAGAAAATTCTTACAAAAAAAAAATCGACAACCTTCGACAACGAATTACCGTACTGCACTAATCCTGTCCTACCCTTTTCGAAAACTATTCTAACGGCCGTTTAGTTCAGTCCTTTCCGGGAGAAAACTGCAATCAGGCATTTAACTTGGTTCACCACAAAAATTAAAAAAAACTAAAAAATCGAACTTTTCGTGTTACTTTTGCGAAAACTTTACAAAAGCCATTACGCGGTCCGAGAGCTCTGGTTTTATATTTCTCTCCAATTTAACTTTAGCCTGCCCTTCTTGTATGTGTTCCACGAAAATCTTCAGTTGTCGTCCTGCGAGCATCGAGGCTACTAACAAACAACACAAAACTGAACGCGTAGCGTAATCGTGGACTTCGACGAGTGGCTTTTATCTGAAGAGAAAAGAGCTTTTCCCGTTATTGTCGTCGTTGTCTTCTTTGGTCTTCTTCGTTGGTCTCGTCGTCTTCGTCGTTGCCGTCGTCGTGGTCGTTGTCGTCGTCATCATCATCACCACCGTCGACGTCGACGTGGACAGAATACCATTGTCGAAGTCATCGTCGTCGTGGTACATACCACCCAGTTAAATTCAACTGGATACAGGACTACCACCCAAACACAACTACGCCAGCCGAAGTATAGTTCAAACCTGAATCGCTTTCAGGACTAACAAAGGAATAGAAGTGCACTTAACTAGGTACAGTTAGACAGACAGACAGAGGTGAATTGCCGGACCAACAAAATCATATCTACCAGACTCCGTAGGCGATACGTTTTGTTCCAGGCGAAGAGGAAAAAACCTACGCACTTCGTCTATAGCTGTACGCTACTTTCTCGTTCTTCCATGATCACCTCTTCTGTGAGCCGCTCTCCACCCGCAGGTGCCTGCATCCCTCCAGGCGAAACCTCACCCATTCCACTGGACGGCTTTAACAGTGGGTAAACCAGCGTGTTAAGTTGCGTAGTTGGTGAGTACGTATGCGTGTTGTGTGTTGGATATACACGCGTATAACTATCACGCCTCTTCCTCGTAGACCTATAGGCCACAATTCCTGT
Organism: Dasypogon diadema; assembly: GCA_006980735.1. NCBI lineage: Eukaryota > Metazoa > Arthropoda > Insecta > Diptera > Asilidae > Dasypogon > Dasypogon diadema. The sequence goes on along the minus strand of QYTT01087899.1, from coordinate 28,959 downwards.
TCACGGACACTTTCGACCACCCAATATTCATCCCCCGTACCATTAAAAGTTTTCTCCTTGGGGGTTGATGGGGATAACGCATTATTGCACATGCCCACTTGATTTGCATGCAAAAGCCTCCTACCCCAGAAAGGGGTAGAGCAAAAGAAGAGAGACGTTCCAGTGTAAAAACGTTTCTTTTGCGAAAGAGAGAATGCGATTTATAGAGAGGGACTATCCTAGGAAGAGACGCAAAAAGTTCTCATTCCGATAAAATTCCCTTAATTTTCTCATGCGATTGTGCATTTTCATGACGAAAAAAGGACAACTTCTCGAAGATTGACTGCTTTTCAGCTTTAGTTGTTATGAGGAGTGGCAACTGGTAGAGTTCGATTGAAACGCAGAACTTTTCTACCAGCACTCTGTTCCCTAGCCCCCTTGTCCGGATTGGCTGCACGAGATGCAACTACTAGCTGGGGAAGGGGCAGGGGCAGGAGGAAACGTGAGGATGAGACAAGTGCATGAAATCAATTTCTGTCGCAAATTAAGGACAAGCCGAAGGAGACAGCTCTGATTGATCTTGTTCCTAACATTCCCTTAGGATATGCTGCATATGCTTGCTCCTTGACGTCTGTCTCTTGAAAGCTGGAGCTCTACCATTTCCATCAGGTAGTTTATGGTGCTGGATGACGGCACCTGAGACGCCCCCAAAATCTGGTTAGAGGTGATGTCATGTCGTTAAGTGTTATCACCTCCCTGCCAGTGCTGCTTTATAACTGTTGCCCGTAGCGACCTCGTTGCCGTTGGAAATCCGAGCGACCTATTTTTACGCAACTTATCACCGCTTTAAGAGTTCGTGGGTGCGCCAGAAGCACGGGAGTGGAGACAATTCATTGCTGCAATTGAATGACTAGACACCCGTCCCATCACAGAGACCTACTGTTGCAAGGACGCAGTAGGGAAGTGGGCTTTGCTAATTTCATAACACTTTGAGCTTTTCAATACTCGTTAAATTGCGCTGAGTAGGAGGGATGGGAAAGGCGGAGGCTTTAATCAGTGTTAAGTACTACGTGCTTTTCACACCTTCTTATGCGTTTTGTTTGTTTACCTACCTATAGACTATAGAGTGATGATGTATGAATTTGAAAGGGAACTGAGCAGGCTGTGAGAAATAGTCCACCTTAGAAAGCAGTGAGGGCAAGAAAGCTCCAAATTAACGAGAAGTAGAGGCAGCTTTTCGGTTCTAGTGCCATCTGATATGGCAAAGAGAAGCGTATAATTATCGCCCATTGGAGCCCAGTTCTATGCACATAGGGTGTTGTCTTTGATGAGAGTTTTGTGAGCAGAAGCAAGAATCACCCTCGAGAGCTCGAAATAGTTCACAACATTGTCCCAAGGCTAACGATTTGTATGCAAAGAGTCCCACATCCCGTATTCGATTTGTCTATTCTAAAATGCCTTTAATGTCTTCACTTCTTTATACAATATTCTGCGGAAGAAGAAAATTTGAACATGTAGGGTGTTTCCAACAGTACTCCTATTGCATGACCCTGCAGCCGCTCAATTCTTTGCGAACTCTGGTGTAAATATGTTTCTTTAACGGTATTGTCGCGGTCAAGGACAACCCTATAATGCGCATAGCACAGCTTAGGCAGCGGGAAATTTTTTGGATAATTGCAAGTTAGTCAACAATAGTTGGTATAAAATTCTACTGTCCAACATCGCAGTGGCCCGTGCCCTTGGTTGGAATCAATTGCAAATCCGCAAAGGTGCAAATCTGCAAGGCTATGCCTCAATTAACTCGGTTATTATTGGTATGGTATGACGGTATGACTCCGACAGAGTAATCCTTCTAGTTCCCTTATACAGCAAGGGAGATATAAAGGCACAAATGGCTCTACAGAGCCAAATTGGCAACCCTGATCACGAGTAAATTTCTCCTCAGTAGGATTGCAACAACAACAACAACATCCGTTGCATTACCTGCAGCGCCGACAGCGCAAATAAATTCACTTTTAACATTGAAATAAATTCCCGTCGCTCAATATTTTCCATTGTGCTTGCTTTCAGCTTTCAACTAAGGGAACAAATCTAATAAATGAAATATTGTTTAAGTAATTTTGGATTGTAATAGGTCTTAATGCACTCTCAATCCGTGATCAGCAGCATTCCAACAGAAATCGCCAAATTCTGGGTTCATAAATATGGCAGCACTAAACGAACTAGCTCTATTCCACCAAAAAGCGAAACGGTGAGGTGAACTCGGAATTGTAAACGCAACCACGGATTGAGTTTCAGCCATATTGGAATTGGTATCCTATGTGTACAACGGGGTAGTCTCTATCGGCGTAAAGAAAGGGAAATAGATTTCTGAGTGCGATTCAATTAGTCCTAAGCTGGTCGGTTTGCATTGCAAATAATAAAGTGGTACGAGTCCAGTGGCAATAAATATAATTTATTTCACAGCTGTCTTAAATGTTCTCACGTTCCACAACGTTTTAGGGATTTTTTTTCCGCTCTACCCTTGTCGCTCTGGGAAAAATTCGATAGCCGTGAAAAAGGTGGACTGAAGTTTGACTAGGTTCGGTCATAAACTTTTCGAACGGTTTGTGGTGGGAAATTGTAGCGATCGTTCTGTTTTATTGTGTGTGCATTGAGCAGTAGCAGTAGTTGTGTGATTCTGGATTGACACAAAAAGCAGGAAAAGAAGACTCGATTTACTTGGTGTGCGGAATAAAAGTTGATAAAAATCACTGAAGAGCGATTGAAATATTGTTACGAAAGTTTTCATTGCTCCTGGCAAGCAGTATCGGTAAGCTGGAAAGGGTGCGATTTAATTCGGTTATGAGAGGAGACGTCAACATAGCTCCATCAAGTGTGGCTATTGACCGCCATCTTTCTAAAAAATTTTCATTTCTTTCCTGGCTTTTTTCAGATATTTGCCCGTCAAAAAGTGTAATCAGACCAAGAGTGTGTGTGTGTCCCTCTTGTGCGTGGTGGGGAATTTTTTGACAAGCTCCTTGGGCAATCGTGTTTCCTACGTCATCAGGACGATTTTTTCTTGGCCATTTGGTTTGAAATTGACTTCTTCGGTTTCGCCAAGAAAATGCGGAGAGATTTCAATTGTTGTACGCGCCTTGCGGAACTTCTATATTAGGTCCTGACCAGTAAAATGCTTGGGGAATTTCATGTTTCGAATTTGAAACTATGCCTGGGTTAAGACTAAGCCTTGACTTTCGAAGGCTTATAATTTGCATTTGTTTGAAGTGTAGAAAGCACCCCAGAGAGAATTTTGCGTGAAGTAGCTTCATGCCATACTCAGTCCACTTAATATGTGTAGTGCTACGGATAGTACGACCCACTTCCATTGCGCGCATCTGCTATTGCTGCCTAAATATTAGAAGTATCTTCGGCGCCGTTTCTCAAGTGATCATTTCATTTTTCAGTGTATCTTGCATCTGGCTATTCATCTCGAGTTGAACGGAGTGAACGTCACCAAATTAATAGAAATGACGGATTCAATGAAATTTGGACCGGAGTGGTTGAGGAATATGTCGAATGATATGGGCACAAGCGGTAATTCTTCCACAGCAAATTCAACAACAGCACCGCTTGGCCCTCGTTATCAGTTGGCCGAATATCGTTACGGAAGGGAGGAAATGCTTTCACTCTTTGACAAAAATCTCAAAACGCCGGAAATTTTGCCCACATTCAAAACATTGTATGTGGACAAAGTGCAGTGCCCGCTGGCGCTCACGCCCAGCACAGAGGACGAAGTGGTCAATTCCACGGTAAATTATCCAAATGGGAGATTTTGTCAATTCTTTCTTTTATACTGAAAATTTTGCAGCGTCCGTGGGGTTTAAGAAGTCCAGTCAATTTTGCCAGCACAACACGTGGAGCTGGACGTGGAGGGTCTGTGGACCGTGGTAGGGGGAGGACACGTGGTGGATTTCACACGTTGATCGGCTACCAGAGACCTGCGGCACTATATGATGAGGACGTGCGTGGACTAGGGCGAGTAAGTGCCATAATATATTTTTCTTTGCCTGGAGGGTGTATTTCATTGTGTTGAACACTTAGGGGGAGAGAGGGTGGCCAGAACGCAACGGTGGCAATGATATTGGCGGGACTGCTGACTGGAATGGTTCCCCATCGTCTAGTCCACGTAAAGAGTACAATTCCCATGGACGCAGTAACCTGGAGAACTGGCGACGGAGTCGGACTGAGGATGATACCTCCACTGGCGATGGGTGGAGGGGGGTGTCGACTGCATCGAGTAGTAGTAGTAGTACCTACAGGTGGTGTAAGTTATTTCAGTCTTGTGATAGTAGTCGTTAGAAACGTTGATTTTTTTTTTGAGCAGCCCGCTCAACTAGTTGGAGAGATGAAGATTCTTCTGTCGGAGGAGGGGGGAATGGAGATCAAACAACATCGCAAATAGCTCGCTCTTTCAGTACATCAGCAACGCTGGATAGGACACCAGCAAATTCCAGCAGTTCTAGTGCGGGCTTTAAAGTGAACCCCCAACTTAAGAGCGAGAGTCGGGAAAAGTCGGGAGGAAGTGCACAATGGGAACAAGACGATATGTTGCCTGAGTGGGCCATGGAGAATCCCACGGATAGTGGTGGTAGCTTTGATGCTAGTGGCGCATTTCATGGTTCTAATGAAGGTGATGAGGACGAAAGTAAAAAGAAGTCTGAAAAAGAGGTCAGCAAGAAAGTGGACTGTGTTGAGAATGGGACAGGTGTCAAGACGAAGGAGGAGAAATCTCCAGAAACTACTGCTAAAGAGAAAAGTTCAGGTAAAACTGATGCGAATGTTGCGAGATCGGAGAAGCATGGAGAAGAAAAGCTGCCAAAGACTACGGGAGATGTGGGCAAGGAGAAACCAGCTAAGCCGAACACTGCGGCGGGAAAGCTCGGCGATATGAAACCGCCTGAAACCAAAAAAAGTGAAAGCAATATCATTTCAGAAGTAAGTACAACAGAGAAATATCAACAACAACAGCAGCCGCAGGCGCAGAAGCCACCACACTTGCAACAAATTTCCGGGGGTGGGTGTTCATCGTCGAAACCCCCTCCGCCGGCCATTTCTGAGATTTCAGATCGTATGCAGGAGGTGGCCGATGACATGGTAGAGAAGTTAATCATGGACGATGAAGTCACTACCACAAAGAAATCAACATCATCTTCCAGCGTATCTGTAATCAAGAGCAGCGCAGTGACTAGTAACACCTCAACAGCATCGTCGCTGCTGCAGCAGCCAATTATCAACAGTCATCCACTTCTGCCTCAGCCCCAGCCACCTCCAAGTACAGATCTTTGGTATTACAGGGATCCTCAGGGCAAGGTGCAAGGCCCGTTTACCGCTGCTGAAATGGCTGAATGGTATCGAGCTGGATATTTCGACGAGAACCTCTTTGTCCGGCGAGTGTGTGATTCCAGATTTGCCGCGCTTGGAGAACTAGTCAAATTGTGCGGGAACAACACTCCATTCTTGTCTTCGCATTTAATACCGCCTCTTGTTGATATACCGGTTGTGTCGGTGAACCATATGTCACAGGGTACCCAGCCTGCGCCTCAGCAGCAGGTGCCCATGGGTACCAAACAGGGTGTGAATCCTATGCTGGGTACAAATGACATGATGTCACTAAATCTCCAGCTACAGCTCCTACAGAAACAGTTCCTCATGCGGCAGCAGTCACTGATCTTGAATAAGCTGGCGGCCTCAGAGCCTTGGTCTCTGTTGAATCCTGAGCAACAGCAACAGCTTCTAAATCAACAGATGTCGCAAGTTGTGCTTCCAGATCACCTAATGAGCCTATCAGCGCTTAGCAACTCTCTGTCCATGATGAATTCTTCAACGTTCGCTCTCCAACAGATGTTGACTGCCGCTAAAAACGACATGGGCCAGGCAAAGCCGGCGCAGACTTTACACAATCCGCTGGGGACGTTCAACAGCGATTTCACCGGTCATTCTACGCTCCACAATTTAATACAGAGTAATGTGGCAGCCCAGCCAGTCGTAGGGCAGCAGCCCACTCCGCACCCAGGAGGGCCTGGCATCGAGACCGACCCCATAAAGTCTCTGCTGATGCAGCTGCACATGCAAAATAAGATGCCGGGTGCAGGGCCTGCAGCTGGTCCTCCTATACCTAATAAGTGGCCGGGAAACATTGGACCACAGCAATCGTGGCCCGGTGCGAGCAACACCTCTGGTACGACACCGGTCAGTATGTGGGATTTCGGACCAATTCCGCAATCTAAGCCTGAGATGAAGACTGAACAACAGATCCTGGAAGAGCAGTTGCAAAAGGAGAAGCTCAGCAGGCAGGCAGATATTGCTTTGACTCCGAATGAGAGGTCGGAAATGGCCGTTGAAAACGTCCTACAGCAGCAGCAACAGCAGCATCACCTGGTGCAACAGCAAAATCAGCACATAACCAGTGTTCAATCACAGCCACAGGCACAGCAGCAACAAGCGCAGCATTCCCAGTCTCAGCAACAGAATCAGACGACCGTAAAAAAGGACGTCGAACGGAACAAAGGGACGCAGGAGGAGAAGGTACAGAAGAACGCGAAACATGAAGAGGAGCAGAAGAAAAGTAGGAACAGGTCGGACAAGAAGGAGAACAAGAAGGTTGTGTCTGAGGAGGAGCGGCGGAAGGAGGTCGCTGAGGAGAAGAAACGTCAAAAAGAAGAGAAGAAGCGGCTGCAAATGGAGGAGGGGAAAAGACGACAAAAGCAGCAGGAGGAGGAGGAGCGGCGTCAGATGTTGGAGGAAAAGAAACGTCTGGAAGAGATTGACCAGCAACGGCGCGCAAAAATACTTGAGAACACTGTTTCGAAACCGGTTAAAAAGAGCTTCGAACGTGCGCTCTCCTCTTCTGTAGCTCCATGGATTAACACAGGCTTTTCAGGTGTTACTACTCCCGGTCCCAACTTCGCTGAAATTCAAAAGGCTGAGAGGGAGCGTCGCGCCGAGGAGCAGCGGCTCGAACAGTTGATGGAGCATCAGCGCAAAGCGCAGATGGAGCTACTGGCGCAGAAGGAGAATGTTCTGAAATGGAACTCCCAACCATTAAAGTCACTGAACGTCAAGTCTTTAGCTGAAATTCAGGCGGAGGAAGCCAAACGTCTTGCGAGCGAACAAGCGGCTGCTGCCACACTCGAACAGCGAAAGAAAGAGGAGACCGCACAGTCAACGTCTTATGGGAATGGTGCTTTCGGTTCAATTTGGAATAGTCGCTCCGCGCAGAACATAGCTTGGAACGGAAAGGCCGCTTGGGGAACGACCAGCACCTCCGGCTTTTGGGAGGAACCGGCCAAAATTCCGACGTCTTCGTCATCTTCCTCCACGTTGGGGAAACAACAGCAGTCGTCCGGTTCGCGAACACTCAGCAAGAGTCAGACCATCTCTAATATTCAGTCCGTCAAGAAGGAGAACAAGCCGAGTGCCCAGAACAACAGCACCAAACAGGCCAAGGTAAAGAACAAAAAGGATTCTGCTATGTCAGTCTACAGTCAAAGCGGCGGTGGCAGCGGTGGCGCTGGCGGTGGCGGTGGTGGCCTTTCAAAGAAAGACGACGCTCGCAATGAGTTCACTAGTTGGTGCATTAAGACCTTGTCGTCGATGAACAGCAGTGTTGACGGTAAGAAGCTCGTCCCTTTGTAGCTCCACTGACCTGTTGCATTCTTTTGTAGTTCCGACTTTCATCTCGTTTCTCCAGGACATCGAGTCGCCGTTCGAGGTGAAGGACTACATCCGGATGTATCTAGGTGATGACCTTGCTTGTCCTTGGTTGTCTGGGCGTTTCATGTTTGCGTTTTATTCCAGGTGAAACGAAGGAGTGCGGTGAGTTCGCCAAACAGTTTCTAGAGCGCCGCAGCAAGTACAAGAACCAGCAGAGGGCGCAGAATGCTCACATCGACGATATGTGTTCTCCGGCGCCGGCTATAAATCCTTCTAACGACTTCCAGGAAGTGAAGGTAAGTGCTCTAGGGGCTGTGGACACACTTAATAATCCTTTCTTCTTCGCTTTCATTTCTACCTTCCAGGGCAAAGGTAAGAAGGTAAAGAAGAACAAAATGACTAAGTTGGATGCCAGAATTTTGGGATTTTCTGTAACCGCCGCCCAGGACCGAATCAATGTTGGCGATCGCGACTATGGTGACACCTCCTAAGCAGTCAGGAGCAAGTGTCGTCCGCCCCCGTTCTCCCTCTCCACCACCTCCCGCAGATACACTATATTTTTTTGTAATTTAACTAGTTACGTTTTCTAAGCTATAGAGAGTAAATTATGTATGTATGTATGTACATATGATGTATACATGTTAAAAATATACACAGATGAAAGAGAAGCACTATTTGATGTACTGAGAACTGAGAGCCGAGAAGATGAAGTAACCGGTGTCTGGCGGTGTGGAGGAGAAGCGGGGGAGAAGAACTGAGGACAACTAAATTTTTTCTGTTACAACTCGTTTTATTCCGTTATCTCTCTGTTCCTTCCCCCACTCGTTTCTGTGTCGGTTCTTTGCATTCTGCATCTGTTTTTGTATCACTTAATTCCCCTGTCCGTCTCGCTCTGAACTCGTTTGAAGTTGAAAATTTGTTGTGTTTTCTGATTTTATTTTAAGAGCTGGAAATATAAACTAAGCGAAATGTGTAGCCATACCGAAAAAGGATTTACTTTTTTTCTTCCATCTTTAATTAATTTGTTTGGGGGCGGGGCGCCGTGAACGGCTCAGCTTTGAGCGGTAAGTGGTCTTGGCTTGGTGAAAGCCTTGTTCTCTGGAGAACTCGCGACTCTGAAGTAACTATCTTGTTTAGTAAAGTAATGCAAGATATTCTTTTTGGAGTTTTATGGCTATGGCCACAGTAGGGGTTCTGGATTCTGGATTCTGTTGTTGCCAGTGCTAAATGCGTAGTCAAAAGAGCGCTTAGGATCCATTGATTCTTCTGTTTTTCTTTTTTTTAAACAAGAGAAAAATGAAGGCCGTTATTATTGAAATTTATCTTGATGTCAGTTTTGCCCACATTTGTCTTTAATTGCGATGGGCGACTTTTAAACACAAAAGCTTTCCATAAGCGCCATCTATTTTCTCGTAGAAAACTTAACTGTGAGCTTTTCAATTCGGTAGAATAACCGACTGTACGCTGCTGCCCTGCTGCCTGCCAGAAAATTAATGTACGCTTTCCAGCAAGCTTACCTGAGATCGCTTGGAAGGAATCCGTGCTTTTTGCATAACTGGATTAATGTTGACCTGCCTCCAAGCTTCTCCGAGATCAACTTGGAAGCAGTTCGAGCTTTTTGCACATATTTGGCTTCTTTGCCAAAGCCTCTTTGTGGAGGCTCTGACCAAATTTCCCGCTGGGATTTTACGGAAAGCTCATACCGCTACAATTGGCCACTGCCTGCTTCTACGTTTGTTTGTGTTTTCTACCAAAGATAGGTAGAGCGGTAGAGCTTGATTAGAAATATACTTACCATTGCGAACATTCTTTGATAGGGTGGTTGGGGGATATTGTGAAGGAAGAAAACTGCAGGTTTTTTTTTCTGGTACTGTTGTTTATAATTTTCAGATAAATTACATAAAGAACGCTATAATCTTAAATTCCATAACAAAAATATCTTCGTGAATTAGAAAGGGAGGCAAATAAGCTGTCTCCAACCCTACACATGCCTACAAACCAATACAGAGTCGTACTTTTAGACATTCATAGCATCTCGTTTAGCTAACTTTACATGAATACTGTACTGAATACAAGAAATGCACTTGTTCTTTAAATGTTATCTCTATTTTCCGCATTTTACACAAAACAGAAGGAAATGCACACCTCTCTACGATACTTATGTTAATTTGTTGTTCTCCTCTTCTGAAGCACTTTGCCACCTTTTGTTCATTTACAGTTTTTGAGGTGTTCGTGGACAGACAGGCAAAGCGAATCGAAAGAGTTCAAAAGATGGCAAAATACTGCATTAAAAGAAAGAAAGAAACAAATTACAACACACGGGATAACCTAGTTTTGCGTGTATGTGTGTGTGTCTCAAAAATCACAGATAATTTTATGATCCTGTTCAAAACCTCCTGTAATCCCAAACTGTGAGCTGTGATTTTGCGCTCACACTTCAAACGTGGGAAGTAGTGGTCTGATGACTTATGTGGAGATATGTTAGACCACTTTCAGCCATCTCAAAGCATTCATAAAACAGTTATTGTGCAAAATTGCAGTTCCTGGCTCGGAATTATAGAAGGCTTTGTCCTTGTCACTTAAATACGACTACATAGATACATGTTTGTGTATTGTACGAGTAAAACAAATTATTTAAAAAAAAAAACAAGAAGAATTGAGATTGGATGAGATCAAGTACAAAAGAAACAAGTTTTTTCCTTTTTTTGGTATGTTACAGTAAAAAATTCAAGTATTTCCCTATCTATCTAAAATACTTGTATAGTTGTTTAATTTTTATTCTTTTAAAGATAATTTTATAAAAAACTTTACGGGGTACAGACCACCCAGGCCGCATTTTATTCACGCAGAAATCAAGCTTTCGGCGATTCCACCCCTAAAAGTTATTCGTGCCCTCCTCTATGTATAAAATTACATATAATATATAGTGTAAATGTATGAAAAGTCTAACTTAAGAACATGAGAACAGAAAGAAGAAATTAAAAAACAAAAAACGTTATCAGTCTCGCATGGAAAATGACGTGTACATACATTTCTCATTATTTATATTAACAACAAAAAAAATACCTTTTGCTACTATTGATAATCTTCGTTAGTTCATGTTTTTAGTATTTTATCTTTAAATACCCTAAAATAATCAATCAATCGATCAAGCACGCACACTTAAAAAAAGTAATAACGTTGAAGTAAAAAAAACACACTCGTGCCAAATTGAAAAAATAAATTAAAAAAAAAGCAACAGATCAAAAGAACAGTTAAAGCCTCATTTTCACTACTGAACCGCGAAAACAGCTTTCGCTTTTTGTTATTGACGTTTTAAGGTAGAGTTAATAGTTTTTTGCTTCTGTTTCTCAAGACATCACAAATTTTTATCACGAAATGTTTCATAACTTTTTTTGTTTTAAATCATTAGATCGCTTTTGTTCCTTAAAATTTACTCTATTGTTTATAGTAAAATGACTTAATTCATTTTTTGTTTTGTACGTTTTATTAATTTGTTGCAGCAACATTTCTGGAGGGAAAAAAATACCCAACCTTGTCAACGTATCCGTATCTTCTCGTCCCAAACGGATATAATGACAGGGTTAATTATATTTTTACCGAAAATTGTCAGTATTCTGTTTTTCTATTATTACTACTACTAAAAAAAGACCCTAATCCCCAACTCACAGTGGTAGAGAGAGAGTGTCATGGAGATGTGGTTAGGATTTTACAATTCTAAAAAGATGAAAAAAGAAAAAAAGATGAATTAGCAGCGAGGCCACGGAAAAAGGTATCTCGGCTGGAAATTCGTCTAATTAGTTTCCCTCGGAGTAACAAAGGACCTACTTATGTATCTATACAAGAAACTGTGAATTGGGGAAATGTAAAAGTACAGGCGATAAGAGATAGAACATAGAACTAAGAACAAAGGAACGTGTGTTTGAGGTTAGAATCAACTGTTGTACCCCATAATCAGTTCCGTAGGTATTTAAAAGAGAAGTTGAAACAGTTGGTGTATAGCTTGTAACGAATTTGAAACGTTGAGACACTCCTATGCATAGAACGAGTGTTTATCTTTTTTCCAATGTTCCATTCGATCCTTTGTTCTCATTTCCATGATGATAGATAACAGATAGAAACTAGAAAAATAAGAATTGCCAGCCTAAAATTTTATCCGTTTTATAAATCAGTCGATCAATTATTTAAGTTTCATTATTATTCTTCCCTGGAAGAAATTAGTGCACATGGCGAATTTCTTTTTCTTATGATTACAACTTAATAAATGATATTTTTGCTTTATACATATTTTCTATGAAAGGCTTGGAATATTCAATTTCATTTGTGTGTTGTTGTGGTGGTGGTGGGAAGGAGCGCGTAGTATTTTCTTTTTACTTTAAAAAAAGAAACGAAATATCTCGAAGATTTACACGAAACAAGTTAAAAAGAAAAAAATGTAGAGTAATAATTTGTGAAGTACGAAAAAATGGAATTGAATCACTAGCCTTAAAATAGTTAATATAACTTTCTTTTTTGGTTCCTGCGCCATTACTGTAACCACCTATCATTTCATATAAAAACTTGCAAGTTACTATATATATAAAAAAAATTCTTTTGGACACTGCACATGCATCATTAAATTGGTTACAAGTTGTATTCATTTCTTCTATATTTGTTGTTGGACATATATAGCTTCTATTTACCGTTCTACTTATATAATCATTTAATTTATACTTTTTAAATGATTTGTTTTTAGTTTATGATCAACTGGTTTTATCACAGATAAATTCATTTTTTATATCTTGTCTACAAAAAAAAAGAACAGTAATTTTTATTACAAAAACAAAGAAAATAAAGAGCAATGCCCTGGGAGCCGTATACATATTCGCGCCCGGGGCATTAAGCTACTTCTAGTATTTTCTTCGTTATTTTGTGTAAAAAGGATACAAGATTTTCATCCTGTAACAAAAGTGTCGCTCAAACAATTGCTATATCTAACTATAGACGACAAGATACAAAAGATCCTAACTACAAGCTTCCTTTTCTTTTTTTGAAATCAAATGATTTTCTTAATCTTACATTTTTAAATACGGTCACAAATGTTGCTTTTTCTCCTGTAATAAGTCGCGCATTAATTGCGGTAGCATCATTTTTTTCTTCCTTATACAAAAAAATAAAAATAACCACCACATTCTCCCCCTTTTTAGTTATTATGAGAGAAAAAAAAGAGCTATGTGGTGAATTTTATCATCTAGAGTCTCAGTTAATTGTTTTGTTATTGTCTTACTTAAAAAACAGGAGAGAAAAAAAATGTAAGTAACAGTAGCAAAAAGTTCCACGTCTCGTTTCTGAACAAACGGAATTTAATAGTTATTCTTATTTACCTTAAAATAATGAATGTATGATTGTAAAAAGTTTGAGATCGTGTTTTCTTGTTGGACTCTTACTAAACAGAACGAAAATGAATTGTGCAAAAATCTTATAATTGGAATAAATTCGTCGGCGAACTTTTCTTCTTTCGTTTATTTTGTTTAATTCGTCATCTTATATTATGTTCACGTTTGCATATGTGTAAAATCTCAGCAAGTAGAAAGGCATAGCTCCTGCCATGCCCCCCAAAAATCTCACTGAAACTTAACAAATTTTTAAATTTTCCATTGCGATAACAGGAAAAAACTAACTAAATAGAAAAACTATATATATAATGTTATGTACACATATTATATATCTCTTAATTCAATTCTCAAATTCTTCTTTTTCTTGTTCACTGGAATTTAGGAATGAAAAAATACTTTTCCAGCGTTTTATCTCCGCTCTTTTTCTTCACATATATTTTGTATAAATTTCTGAATAATCCATACAATAAAAAAAAGTAAGGAAAAAAGGAAAGAAATCGTCGATTGGTGCATTTCAATATTATACAGCCCCCTATATAAAAGTTATACTCTAAAAATTACGATTCTCTTGTCGAACAACGTGTTTTGTATTTTTGTTGTTTCACTTAAATTCAGGTATCTTACATTATACGAATTTTAAAGTCAGAAAAAATAGTAGAAGCTTTTCGCGCAGTGCTGTAACAAAAAGTTGTTGACCCAATCCCCAAATTTATAAAATATTCGAAAGTTTCCTAATCATAAAGCCTCAAACTTGAATAGACGGCGACTAGGAAGAAGGAAATCTTGTAAATATTAAACGACAGACTCAGTGAAAAAAAAGTGTCTTGCACCTAACTAAGTCACAGACAGACAAATTTACGAATGTCTTTCTTCTCTATGACATCTGGAAGCCTGTTACCATCAAAAACAACACCAGGAATATCCTCCAGTTGGACTAGTCGTTAAAATTAATTAAACCTGATTAATGAACTGCGAAATTTCGTGTTTCGAGCAACCAGGATAGACACTGGACTCGCTCTGCGATTTCGGTGCCCACATGGACAAATAAAAATTTCAATTTATGAAAACGCCAAAAAGATGTGCCTATAAAGACAGCATCAAACAAAACCCGAATGGAGCTACATTTTTTAAATGCACTGGAAGGTGGATTACTTTATCTTCCGTTAAGGATTGTTACAGAAAATATCACAAAAAATTTAGTGAAAAGTAAATTCATACCACATTTCCCCAGTGATTTTAAATGAATATTCATTCTTCTCATAATTTGTAATAAGACCTAAGTTTTCTTACAGAGAAAAGGTGTACAACCCACTTTGTCCTTAAAAAGCTAACAATTTCTCTTTACTAGTCACCGCAGACGAAATGTCAACTTTTTATTACAGCCACGTTTAAAACAATTCCACACAAGCGTATAAATTAACACGCGTCACTCTGAAAATTTAATTTATAAATAGAAATAAGTTGAAATATTTTCTTTTTTACTTTTCTAAGTGTGACGGAATGTTTATTTGTACGTTCGTATGATACCGACCTTGAAAGCTTCTTACAGAAAAAAAAGAATAAAGAAAAAAAAAACAGAGTTCTCTAAGAATAGGCGACATTCAAAAAGAAACAGTTAAGTATTTCCTTTTAAGTTAAATTACTAACATTAAATTACGAGAAAAACCTTTACTTATGAGTGTTATACTAGAGAAAAAAAAGTCGAAACAAGTGTGTGGATAGCTTACTACGACGTCCATCTCCATTCTCCGCCACGTCCTACCTCTTTACTGTTGTACAGCAGCTGCTGGTGATGCGTACTGATAATAAGCTGATGGATACTGTCCATAGGGACCTGATATAAAGAAAAACAAAATCATAAACATTTACCACACTATGAATGCGCGTGTGCGTAAACACACACGCATATAAAAGAAAAGGATGACAACTTGAAAATATTTTTGGGCCGGCACGAGTAATAAATTATAGAGGAAAAAAAACCTGAATTCACAAATGTCAACCGTCGAATGATTTAATATGACGTCGCCCTAATTAGCAAACCTCGTAATTCCACTTTTTGTTAAACTTTAGTTCATTAGACGTCCTGCTAAAACCAAACAGAGCGTATCACCGCAAAATAGCTATCCTAATAGCTCCCTTACTGCACATTTCTATAAGGAAAAAAAAACCAACTCCACAAGTCCACACATTTTTCCTCTTCCTGTACAATTTTTTTTCTTGTTGAGTTAGGCGATTTGCTAGTTAGGGTGACGATAAGCAACTTGAAATTTACTTTCGACAATATGATTTAGACTAAATCTTTGCCGTATTGAAATATGAAAATTCAAGAGGCAGCACAGATAGCTATTTGTGTCGCCAGTGTTCAGTTTACACACACTTTGATGAGAGTAATATGTCACGACTTTCAATTCACACATACGAACTAGTCCAGGGGTTAGATCGCGTAATCCGATTCGATTGCATCGACAGAATCCTAAGCCAGCCGAATTAAATTCAAAATTCCAATCAAATATGACTGAACCGAATTACACAATCTAGCTCTAGAGCACCCACAAACCGTATACTAATCCCCCCTCCACTCCCTCTAAATTGCCAGCACAAAAATATATTTCACCGACACTAAAGTCCATGCCAAAAAAAAAAAGAAATGACGAAGAAACAAAGAATGTGGCGTTTCTTCTTGTAAAAAAAAAAAATCGAGATCTTATTATGAAATAGGAAAACGAGAACAAATCTCATTTAATTATGTCTCATACAAAAAAAAGTGGACAATCGATATGATTCTCCGATTTTTCAAGAACGGAAATCAAATTGTGACAACCCACCCTGCTCGTCTTGTTCTTGTATTTCATAACAAAACCTCAATGCGAAAGAAAATAGCCCCCTTTTTTGTCTCGTACTAACCCTGAAGGGGTTGAAGTGTTGCAATATTTTGAAAACCACAAGGATTAATCGTTGCTGTCGAGAAGTGTGATCCACCCCTCGCACCACCACCACCACAAATATCACCCTGAACTCCAATTTCATCATGTGGATTTTGATAATAACGATTACCACCTTAGGAACAAAAAAATAAATAAATAAATAAAAAATAATAAAGGACCATATTGTGATTGTAGACTGAAATGATCTCTTCAATAAATTGAAACAGAGATAGAGAAAAGCTTGGAAAATCTTTTGTAATTATTTAATTGGAGTGGCTAACAAAAGGCTTTTCATATTTTATAATTTGGGATTTATTGACGAGTGGATTTCAATTGACAATCACAATAGGACGCAAAGAAAGTCACAGAATTAAAGGATAATACGTGGGGCAGGGAGAAACTGGGAGGAAATAGAAAAACTACTTAAATTAAAAAAAATACCCACCCATGATATTCGAAACACCAGTCTCTATCATGTAAGTTGGTACGCCTACAGCTGCTGCAACAGCAGCCGCTGCTGCTGCACTATTTGCATTGGATTGTGCTGCTACTGCTACTGCTGCCGCTGGTGTAGATGGTGGCGGACCACTAGAATAGATGGCTGAATGGGGGGGTGTTGAAAATTCATGAACTGGTGATCCGCCACTGGTATAGATCTTCTCTTGGTGGTAAACGGGTGAAGATGGTGCCTGTTGTTGTTGTTGTTGTTGCTGCTGCTGCTGATGATGGTGCTGGTTGCCGTTATCCTCCCCTCTCTGTCTACTGGGATTTCCATTGTTAAAGAATGTCGTCGCCGTTTGAGGGTGATGATAATCTGACCGTTTTTTTGCAGCATTGAACCGATTCGGACCACTCATATTGTTGTGCGTAGCGAAATTGGGACGTGTGAAGCCATTATTACCACTTCTAAAATGTTGTGGTACATACCCGTTGGGTTGTTGCTGATGATAGAAATTGGTGCCGTTGTGGAATCTTGGTGGCATATTACCCCCATCTCGTGGTGGTGGTGGACGACTAAACTGTTTCTCTTCACCCCCTCTGTTTTCACAATTGTTCGATTGGTCAGAGGATGCCTGAGTCCACGTGTTATGATTCCTCCATTGCTTGTTATCTGCATCTCTGGGTTGATTGTTCCACGTCTTATTGTAGAAAGTCTTTTTACCGTTAATGTCTCCGCTTTTTTGAATGTCACCTGCAGGTGAAGCGTAGGACGCTGCATTGGTGACACGTGGTGTCCAACGTTTGTTACCACCATTCATACCATTGCGTCCTTTTCCAACAATAGTGATACGCGCAATTTCAACAAGATTAGTGGGCGGTGCTTGACCAGCCTCCTCAAGCACAGCAATCAACTCTCTGGCCTGTTTAGCATTGCCAGGAGTGAAAAATGTGTACGACGTTCCAGACTGTTGACAACGACCTGTGCGCCCTGTAATTAAGTTATTACAAATATGCAGACATAAACTTACTAGCAAAAGACTCACCAATCCTGTGAATGTAATCCTCCGATGAATTGGGGTAGTCATAATTAATGACGTATTTAACATCCTCGACATCTAGACCACGAGCAGCTACATCAGTGGCAACGAGAATTGCTGATTTTCCATTGCGGAAATCTTGAAGGACCAAATCGCGCTCAGTCTGTGACTTGTCTCCATGGATGGACGTGGCGGAGTAGCCTTCTTTCCTGATCACCTGGAGAATATCTTCGACCTTCTTTTTCGTTTCTACGAAAATTATAATTTTGTTCCCGTTGTCTGAAGCGATTTCTTGCAGCAGGCTGACAATTTTGTTCTCTTTCTCCTCCTCCTGGCAAATATCGATCATCTGCCGAATATTATGATTGGCGGCCAGATTCAACGATCCAATATTAATTTGGATATAGTCATTCAGAAAATCTTCGGCAAGCGCTTGCACCTCCTTGGGCCAGGTGGCACTCCACATCAAAACTTGCCGATCAGGACGTATTTGTTCGATAATTTTTCGAATTTGCGGCTCGAATCCCATATCCAGCATCCGGTCAGCCTCGTCCAGTACAAGATATGTGCAACGCATCAGATTCGTGATACCCTTCTCAAGGAAATCGATCAATCGGCCAGGGGTGGCGATAACCACTTCAACCCCACGCTCAAGGTCACGTGCCTGAGGCATCTTTGGACTGCCACCGAAAATACAAGTGTGCCGTATCTGAGGCGAAGACTGTACGCCGAAATCTCGCGTTACTGATTGGATCTGCTGCGCCAGCTCTCTTGTAGGTGCTAAAACAAGTACAATTGGACCGTCGCCTCGACATATCCTTTGCTGGTGGGATATGTGCACCATAGCAGGCAACATGTACGCTAGTGTTTTCCCGGAACCGGTCTGAGCGATACCAACAAGATCCCGACCGGAGAGTGCAATTGGCCAGCCTTGAGATTGGATAGCAGTTGGCTTTAGGAAGCCCTGTTTTTTCATTTCTTTGATAACGTACTCAGGAAAGCAAGACTCCTCGAAGCAGCAACTTGGGTTCGGCACGGCATTACCAACGACTGTGATTTTTAGATCATTTCGGAGACTCACCAGATCCTGCTCCGTAAGTGCCAAGGTATTGGGATGGGCGACGAAGAAATTCTTTTTAAATGGTTGTAAATTATCCCAAATTGGTTTTACCAAATTTTTACCGGGATTCTTGGCCTTTTCACTCTGTACTTTAGCTCGTTCTTCTTTTGTCATAAATTCGTTGGGGGATGATCGCATACTATTCCCACCACCGCTATTGCTGCTGCCACTGCCATTGCCAAAACTGTTGTTGTGCTGGAATTTGTTCTGTTGCTTGGGGAAGAAGTTCATTTTCCGTTGGTATCCGCCAGTCTGGAAACAGTTTGTGTTCGGTTTTGGTTGATAAACACCACTTCCACCATTCCGGAAATTGCCTTTTGGACCAGCCGGAAAGCTACCAATACCACCGCCATGGGAATGTCCTGGATTATAGCCACCACCCCGGGCATTTATAAATTCGGGATATCCTGCATTTCCTGTATAACCTACTCCTGATAGCATGTTACCCGCTCCTGGGATTCCATTATCTCCTCCCCCTCCACCTCGGTTATTGTACTGACCATGACGATCGGATCTCGGTCCATAGCTGTAAAATAAGAGAAAGAGAAATCACAACCAAGTGTTGAGAGAGCTTAGCTGTGCTAAGAAGTGGGCCTTCTTATTATTGAGCCGGTTTACTGCTTCAGCTGGCAAAAGTATATCTGCGACTTGCTCCTTATCCCTTTTCATTTATGTTCCTGCCGTACTTCTATCTCCAGAATGGTTAATAAGAACAGAGGCAGGTTCCCCTTTTGCTTTGATACAAAGAGCTCAAGCAGGATGTCTACTGTTCAATGCTTCCTACCACCTGAATCGTGGCCCACCACTAGTTAGGCACTCTTTACAATACCAGTGGATGTAGTTCCACTCTCCCCCTGGGTGATCGACTACCCCAGATGCACGACTTATTTTCCATGCACAGTTTCCTCAAGCAGATCATGGCTAATCAGTAAATGCAGGCATTTTCTAGTTATTTTTCACACATTTATTTTAAGAGAAAAGGGAAGATTCCTATGCCTGTGAATCAGACTTAAAATGGCTATGGTGCTACCTGCTTCTCAATTAGCACCACGTCGAGATTTTACAAAATATATGCCTACGCAAAACCTTCACTTGATAGAACACAAGTTCTTTCCCATTAAATCGACTTCCCTCTGCGCATGTGTTTGCATTTGCTCCCATCTCCAAGTTCCTCCAGTTTTGGAATTAATCGCTAAGGCGGGGGCTTTAAGACTAATTAAACTGCGGAACTTTAAACACTAACAAAATAAAGCGTGGCAGTAAATCAATGCGTAATGTGAAAAAACAAAGGAGAAAATCTGTTTGATGCTCAGTTAGTCCTGTATGACCCATTTCCGTAAAGTCCTAAAAATTTTTAGAGAACTTAGTGTTCCCCTAGGCGCAGGACAGAATTAGTGTAGTGCACTCATCAACCCACCAGGATAATCTCTAAGCAGCCACACATTAAAAATGATATGCACTGCGCACTCCTAGATTTCCGTCGACTTTTTTCGTAACATTGACACTGCGCGCGGAGCAAGCACTGGATTTGTTCTCTTTAAAACATAACTGTATTTCACTGGCAAAATTGCTACGACTACTATCCATTCCTAGGGGGACAGTAAGGACCGGGATATAATCGGAACGATGGCACACATCAATCAAAATGGCGGTGCTCCGCAGTGTATAAAAATGAAAAACCAGAAAAAACAAAATCAAATAACCCCCTCACCACACCCGTAGAAAAATTACTTACAAGGGCTGTCCTTGATTAAATCCGCTTGGATACATTTTCCTGATGTTGTGTTATCGTTCTACGATCTTTTACGTAAAACAAAGTTCACTTTTTCTTTCCGTCACAGTCGTTCCTCCACAAAAACTGTTTTCCCAGCTCGCAGAAACCTGTCCAAGGGAAAAATTTCCTCAAAAAGAGAAAAAAATTCACGAAAATCCTAACTTAGAGGGCAGCCATTTTATGTCAGCTCAAATGCGTCACAATATTTTCTTGAAAACCCACAAATTTCACAGTCAATTTATATTCAGCTATGACACAATTAAATGTGAACAAGTTTTCTTCACATAACAGAACAGAAAATGGCTGCCATATGAAAATGAATGCACTTAGCAAGAGAAAAATAAAACTACGAACCCAACGCACTTAAAATACGACCGAATCGGAAAACGAAAACGACGTGAATGAGACGGACGCCAGCACGATGAAAAATTTTCGTATGGATTTTGTCAATTTTCCGTGGATTTGGCTGTTTTCCTCTGCTATGCTAGCGCCACGTAGGAGAAAATTTATGAAAACTAAAAAGGACTATTTACTGCGTTTATATAGGCAAGAGTTACAATGCGCAGTGAAAGTCTTGTTGCGTTTAAGGGCAAAGATAATTTTCGGATTAAACATTGGGATTTACCTGACAGTTCACTTCACATAATTCTTCCTCCTCGCAGCGTGCATATATATTAGCACTGTCCTTAATTGTAAAAAGCACTTTGTTTCCTTCTTTATCAGATTTATATTCTGCTTCTTTTAAAATTTTCCTCAGTCGAAATCGCACTACCTTCTCAAAAGTTTTAATCCAGTTGTGTTTATACAATATTTTAACTCCGGGCGTGAAGTTCCAATCCCACTTTCTCTTCGGGAGTGAACTTGGATATTCACTCCTCGGTTGTAGGCATTTTTTGATCCAGATGGAAGTTTCACTCCGGTTTAAAGTGCCTATAAACGCAATAACTGTTTAGAGCAAAGTGGAAAACATTACGAATGCCCCGTCCGTTGTTTTGTATATCCTTCGAGGATAGAATAGAAGGAGCGGAGCAATAGAAGTAGTTGTCAGATGAAAAACAAGATTTTGGAGAAAACTAAGCAAACGAGGTAAGAATATTGCTGTCCCAGGAATTATTATTATATGTGTGTAAATCGGTAATTGATCGTAGACCTGATTTGCACCGTTTATGCGATAAATACAAATTTTGGCATACATACCTCCAAACCATAAAGCGGTTTTTCTCTGCTCGTATAAACGCGATGTGTGAGCAAGTTTTGGCTTCACTTTTGCCTGGTTATTTCCGCTCTTTTTCTTTTTGTTGCTCGAAGTTTGTCTCAGCGAGTTTATATGAAAAAAACACTAAACCGATTCAAGGATTTTTCATAAGCCCAAATTTGAGTCCCAATGCAATTGGGCTTAAACCCAAATCCGATTTTGCCTGCCTGTACCACAAATATAAACCGGTTAATGGGTAGTGACTGTTAATCACTGGCCTCTAATAAATGAACAGAATACTCGGAAACGAGAGAGAATGTAGTTCCATCACTTTTGGTTGTTTGGTGCCTTATAGGTAAAACTGAATTTACAGTGCAATGAAATGAATGCTTATGGGAAAAGAGGCAGCAGTATAAAAGTGGTGCCATTCCACTTAATGCAAGTCAGTTCATATTTACATGTCAATGCAGTTAGGACGGTATTTGTTTGGGGTATAAACTCAGTGCATGTTGCAAATATTCAACCTATTTTTTACTTTGTATCTGGGCATGGCATCGTTCATGGAAATTGTAAATTTAAACCAAAATTGTGACGGCGAAATGAAACAGAAAACCGAACTATGAGCGCATGAATAAAAGCCCTCCTTCTCGCGGGTTTGAACACGTACTGTACTTATCAGAGCTTGAGAAAAGTGTGCAGATTATTACTGGTGAGTGGTAAATAGGATGAGACCTCACCTTGCCCTGAATCGGGTGTGGAAATCAATTTAGCCCAGCTTCTCGTATTTCTTTCGTAGAAATACTCACGGGTCCTCCACGTCCCCTTGACGATTCCATTATTCACGGTAATTACTGTAAACACGGCGCACATATGTTCTGTGAAATTGATCAGCATCGCATTAACCGGCAGCGAAGTAAACAAGGCGCGATTTCCAGCAACCGAGGGGAGAACGGGATGCACAGGCTTCACAATAATCACAATCGCAACTGTATTAAAACTCCGCCCTAAGTGGCGCATCCCGAGGCAACCCCTTTTCAAAACAATTCAGAGAGATTTGAAGTGGCGCACACCAGGGTCTGGTTGTGATGCAAGCGCGGGGATATGGCTGCGGGGATTCCCCCAAAAATCTCGACATAATGATGTAAATTAAGTAACACTAACATTGAGGGATGAGAAGCGAAGCGATTAGGTGTTTTTTAGGAATCGCTAGCAGGCCGGCAGGTTCTTGACATGTGTGCGGGCAGATGTTGCGGGATGATTTGGTCGAAGGGAGCTCAAATTGAATCTCACACCCTCAGAGCAATCAGTGCTTGGCCACATAAACACCCCCTATTCGACTAGCCGGCAACCAGCTACTCTGTTGCTTGGTTTGCACCCACATAGGTACTTCAAGAAGGGATGTGCTCATCTGCCCCGTCTTCAGTGTCTTGAACAAGTTTCCAAGGAAAAACGGCAACTTTTGCTAATAGATAACCCACCCTTTGTGGTCTATATTCATTTTCCGCCCCAATTGGAGAAACGTAAAAGAAATCGTTTTACCTCCGTAATTGGAATCGAAAAGAAAGGCAAGGGAGCGCCTCCCCTCCTCCCCTAACCTCCCAATCCTTTCCCAGCGAGAAAACGAATTTTTCCATCATTCAATAGCCTGCCAAATCCGATTGACCGGGGAATGCCAAAGGGGCTTATGGCCCTCTGCCGAGGAGGAAAATAAAAAGAGTCGCTTGGGAGCCGGGGGACTCCTTCGACTCATCGCTTTAACCTCTGTTCGGCGAAAGACAGTGACTTTCTTCCAGTAATCACGACATGTGGTCAAGAATCTTCGTCCCCCGAGCACACCGCGGACAAATGTCGAATTGGGAAATGATTCAGTTTAGCGACTGGTTGAATCCACCCTTTCACAACCGAATTCTCTGATCCAGGGAAGAGGGGCAAAATCTCAAGAATTTTTTTCATGCAGTGCTCCATATAACTTGAGGTTAGAGTTTAGAAAAGGGCCTTTAACAAATCCCCGGTGGTGATTTTGGATACTTTTGTTGACCGCAAAGTGGAATTGCGGGTCCCCAAGGACGCTCTTCATTCTGTGTGGGAACGGTAGCCAGTCGCCAAGTTTGCTGTGCACGTGGGCGTGTAGCCTTACCTGAGCTCAATTTAGTTCCACTAAGGCAGCAGCTGAATACGTCCAGCCGCTCTTTTGTATCCAAAATCGAGTCTTCAGGCAAGCCTGAACGATTCACAAGAAAACCACAAAAAATTAGCAGGAAATCCCTTAATAAAATCAGAAAATCACGGACAATTAATTAGCCCCTTGGCTGGGAGTGTCCAGTTCCAAACACACCTGAGGAAGAAATGCCTAGAGATTAATACCTGGGGCATCCCCATGCCTGTGGCGGTACTCTACCTTATTAACTCATTTGTTTCGTTCCCAGGGTGAAAGATGCCTTTGAGAGCCCCCAGAAGCAGAAAACATGAGAATTTGTCACTAACGAGACGGGAACATCTGTAATTCACTCCCGGAGGAAAATCGTGAGCATGGGATGTGTTGCATCCGAAAATGTCCCGCTTTCCGAGCCAATTCCCAAGAGTCACCCTTAAAGCTCCCGGATCCTGGGCTGTGTAACGGAAATTGAAATGTGGTTAACCCAGAAAAAAAAAACATTACAAACAAGGATTTCCGCGTAGTTTGATTCTAGGAAGGGGGGAGTGCTGGTGTTACTCAGACGCTTCTAACGTTAACTATCAAACATATCCATCTCCCCGTCGGGTGGTTACATGGGCCAAGCAAACGATGGATGATTTTTTTCTTGTTTTACTTCTTTTCACTGGCCAAAACTAACGAGCAGCATTTTGATGATCCAGGGATCATCCCCCACTTGTCAATCGAATTGGCCCACAGGTTTGGACAGGAATACTTACCACGTCCAAGGGATGATTTCGTCTTAGTCGAGAAAAATCTGGAGTGTTCCCCGGGGAACTGTTCCTTTGCACAGCTCCCTAGGGACCACATTAGCCTACCGCTGAAGCGTTCAATGCGATTTTTATTGGGACGTGGACCGTTAGAGCTTGTTACAGCTGGACCGCTGCCATCGCCGCCATTGTCCTTCGAGTTGCGAGTATTTCCTTGGGATCGCACTTGTAGTGACGGATTCAGTGATGTTCTGCCTCCCATACGAGTATGGGACACTTCTGAGAGGTGCACTGAACGGAATGAAGTCGTGACTTGTATCGCCCCATCCTCGCCCTTAACCCATGCATTCCACCCACGGAAAATTAGCAATTCTAACGCAACTAATCAATTTACTGCTACTGGAGGGGGAGTACCTCTTCGGATTTCTTAGCCATCGAATGAATGCTTACTTCCCTGACGCGATGGTGTCCGTGGAGCCGTCCCCCTACCCTTTCCATAAAAATAGAAGAAAACGACGCAAATTGAATGGCAGCGAGCGAAAAACTTCCACAGATGTTCTTCGGTGAGAAGAACAAGAAAAGCTTGTCATGAGGGTGGTTGGTCGGGAAAGGGAGTGATGGGAGTTTTCTTTTTTGCTACTCCCCAGGGACTCGTTCAGGATAAATACTTCTCCCGTGCGACAACACAAAAGGAAGACAAAACGGCGACAAGAAAAAATTACTTTTAATGGGTTAAGAAATTCTTATTGCGAAAAGATGCCGAATTTAATGTTGAGAGGGGGAGGGGAAGGTAGGAGCCGGGACGGGGCACTGAACTGCTTTGGACTCTTACAAATGAATGCCAGGGCGGATTGAAACTTTCAACACTTTGCCAACGTTTTTTCAGGCATTTTTTTATTTCTGATATTTTCAAGTTTGCTACAGTGTGGGCTGCACTCCTCTCCTGAGCGAGGGGAGGTCGGTCATCTAATTTAATTGAACTAGAACTAGGGCTTGAGGGGCTACAACTAGAACTAGAAAAAAATGTGCCAACGATAATGAAGGGCGGGGACAGCCCGCCATTTTAGCCTACTTCCTAAGTACGTCATTTCTTCAACCTATTTACAAATTACAACGGGGGGTATGTGGTCCCCCTCTTTTTTCCTTCACCGACGGCTTTGGTTTGGTGCTGTGGGGCGGTTGCGATGCTTCTGAAGATTGCGACGTCTACGACATTTTCGTTAAGTTTTTATTGCTTCGTTAAGTAATTTTCTAAGGAGTTTTTTTGTGTCCATTTATCTTTTCCACAGTGTTGCAGAGCTCGTTGTTGGTGTGCGTTTGTTACAGTTAGTTTTTAATTTTGGGACGGAATCCCACCAGAACAATTTTTCACTAAACGAAGATAAGTTAACGGAAGCAAACAGGGGCTCAGGGATCAGGAATAGCGACATGGAACCAAAAACGATCGAACTGAAAATTCTTGCTGAGTCCACGGCAGTGAGAAGAGAGGGAGAAGGTGGGCGAGATAAATTGAGAAGCGATGATGAGGCAGAGAAGGAGTTATCCTTATCAGATCCCGTTAGCCTGCGTTGTCTGCTCGCCATGCCGGAACGTTTGGAAGTGTTTTGTGATGTCGTGCCGGTAGAAAGGTATCCGGTAGTCCGGTCGATCGAAAGAGAATCTCGCCACACTCCACAGTTCATTGGGGGTGGGTGCGGTGCCCAAGAAGTTGTTGTTGTTGTTATTACTACTACTATTGCTGCCGTTCAGAGTCCGAGTGGCGTGACTCGTTAGTATTGGTGGAGACAGCGATGGTGGGATACAACTGCCTCCACCCGGCCCTCCTCCCCCTCCACCTGTCCCTCCTGATCCAGCTACCACTACTGCAGCCGCTGCACTTTGTCCAAAAGCCGCGATGGCCACAGCTGCGGCTGCCGCTGCTGCCGATGGGGTGGACGTCAATTGTTCTACGTTTGCTCCCCGGGCAAGTTGAACGGTTGGTGTTGCTGTGGAAATGTCTACGGGTACCGGTGCCAAGGTAGCGCTGCCGGACTGGTGATGTTCACTTGTAACTGGTGACGATGATGAGTGCGAGAGCATAGAGGTCACTGGTGTCGGCGACCGGATGATGCTACCAAAACTGCTTCTCACTGAGTTCTATTTGCAGGGGCAGGCATGCAAAAGAGAAAGGGGAAAATTCTTTATTGGACCACGCATCGTTACCTTACCGACTGCATACACTCACACATTCAAACTCAAAAACAAAAGTAGGGAAAAATCAAATCAAAATATGTTCATGCAAGTCCCTAGCCCTCCGAATGCCGTTTGCCATTCACAGCGGTACTATCCCGCAAATTCCGTTATAATTGACACCCCGCACTTCATTTAATATGTAAATTGCACGCGCGAGTTGACAATGGGGCGGCAACGAATCAAAATTGAATTTAATTATGAGCGCTCCGATTTAAATAAAGCACCCCCGTCCTTGTTCTGGCTCCGGTCGGGAGAAGTGAAATCCATTTTTGATTGAGTTAAATTATCTATACCAGACGGGGGCGGGGATGCGTAGTGCGCTAAGTGGATTTAAACGAGATAAATAAAGTACGTTCCTTCGGAATCTGCAGGGAAACAGAGGGGACGTGAGCGGGCAGTGAGACGGCAATTCAATTTGAGTTAATCGTCTCCCAGGCATTGGCTGAAAGCGACTTTGCACGCTCTCACAGATGTGGAAGTTAGTCCCCCCTCCCCCGCGATTATTTGGGTCATTTTCGAGCCAAGCCACGGGAAGGCTCCACTTCCTCACTTAATTGTCAACTTTTGGCCCCAGAGATGGAACTTTTTCGTTGGCACAAGAAGTACCAGTTTCCCATCCGCTCTCATTGGCAGGAGGGTGGCTTCAAAATCGCCGTTCTAAAAAAAAATCCATTCACAAATATTTGTTGAGGATAATTCGCTTCTGAGAGGGCGCGGTTAGTGACAACACTTCCTACAAGCGCCAACCCCCTCCCCTAACATTTTGTGCTAAAAACAAAATCCCCTTCCGAAGGTTAAGTAACTTCCCGACAAGAACAGGAAGTGATTCTGCCAGTGCCACTGCATCGAAATTTCCACCAATCAGATGAAGAGGAAAAAGAATCCGTTTGCAACGGGCCGGGGGAGCCACATTCTGTGCATAACAGAGACAGAGACAGACACAGATGCACAATGGCAAGGTACACATGTCCTTAAGAAGGAGCACAATTCTTCCGGAAAGCAAACACACACCCTTTCCGCAGGGCGCATGAGAACAACCGCCACGGATGGGAGCGAGCCAATTTCCCTGCAAGATAAATAGCGTCCTTAAAATGAATGAGAATGAGAACGAGCGGCCCACCATCACCGCATCACCGCCGGGGGTCAAAGGGAAGGGGCGAGGCCGTGTAATTGTGTACTCCACTTTCATATACTATCCATCGCCCCACACACACACAGAAAGAAGCATGCCAACGGCAGTTAAGGCTCTCTCGTTGGCCTAGAGACGTACGAATGAGGGTGCGAGGTGCGGAGGAGACGGAGTGCTCGGATTTATATTAGGTGGCATTTGGTATAATTGAAATCGCACAACAAACAGAGTATCAAAAATTGAAACTGCTTAATCTTCCCTTTATGCAGCGCCACCGGCCGGGCGATTATGTGACACGAGGAGGGCGAGGTCGGGGAACACACCAACGAACGGTAATAGAAATTTAACAACATTTGTGCCCCCGGGGCGGGTGCTGTGGTTCGGGGTGTTTTGATTGAATTACATTCAGCGACTTTGGGTAATTATTTGTGGATTGGTGGGTGCAGGTGGATGGGGGTTGTTTGTTTAGAGATTAGTGGAAATTTGCGAAATTCTAATTAGGGGGAGGTTGGAAGTGAACTTTGTGTGTTTTCCCAGGCCAAAACAAAGCTCTCTAACTCTCTAATGTCCCCTTTGGCAAGTCCAGCCGGCAGGGTGCAAGACTTTTTTTTTGCTCAGAGTCGCCGCAAGTGGACAGAGGCAATCGGTTTTAATTTAGTTAACAACTTTTAGAGATAGTGTTTTGATGAATTTGTTAAATAAATAAATAAACTGCAGGCGGATTAGGTGGGGTGAGGTCGCGATGTTCGATGCACTTTTTATGACGATAATGCGCGAAAACATACACACACAGGAAAAGTGCCAAGAATAGATACAAAACAAGAAAAAAAGTCAAAGTCATGCCAACGAGTGCACTCACCTGGAGTTCTTTCTTCATGACTCCATCCCACCCCATGCCATCACTGGAGTTCTCCACCTCGATGGGGGGTGATTCGGGCACTTTAATGCAGATACCACCACCGGGATTGGGAGTCGTTGTGGGGATGGTGGACGATGATGTCTCAACGATGACATCACTTCGGAACTTGATCTCACCAATGCCGTCGATCTGTTCCTCCTCAGTCGTCTCGATGTCTACCATCTCATCGTCGCTAGAGAGGGACTCCTTGATGGTGGACGCTTCCTCAGGAGCTGAGTTTCGGCTGGGTGTATGC
>QYTT01087897.1:0-14388 GCA_006980735.1 Dasypogon diadema | reverse complement strand
CATGTGATAAATAGGAGTATAGAGCCTATCTCTGTTATACAGAAACCGTAGGAAAGTTATTGATGGGCAACTACGGTAGTACTAGATAAACAACCAATACTTTTAGTTTTGAGGCGTGACCTCGCTGTTACAATAAAGTAATTATAGGGGCCACCCAATGCCAGCACAACTTCAAAACTTCTGCAAGTAATGCCGAATTCATTTGAAGAAAGTTCCGACTGAATTCCAACCCAATTGCACTAAAATCATTCATTTGAACGCGTGGGTCAAAACTAGGTCCGCATCAACCAATACAATTAAAGCCTGAAACAGATTATAAGTACTAAGCAGTGCAGTCAAACAGCGAATTGAGCAACCAAACAGAAACACCGTTCAATGGAACAGATTATAAAGCGGCGCAGCGAACCTTTTACTAAAATAACAACCATAAATTTGGCTGAAATGTTCCCGATTTTTCCCTTTCCCAGTTGGCAGCACTGCACAGCGAATAGTCAATTTAGAAATAGAAATGACCGAACATCCGTCCTGGGTTTTATTAAGTCCACCAGGTGATTAAATCGCTGGCAGTGCTAATTTTAACTTTCGAGTTTTTATCCTATCGGGTGGATGAACAATGGACCAGGAAGCCTATTCTTGAATTTCATGTGATTATTTCCTTACACGAAAATAACCAAGTAATATTTCCAAGTGGTTTGTTCATGTCGTATTCTCGAGATTGGAGTGGTGGCATTTGGATAGATTTTTCACCACTAGAATATTTCCAAGTGTGGTAAATGTGACAATCTGTCAAACTGTACGAAAAATGGTTAAGCAGTACTTGGAAATTTTCAAGTCAAAAGTCTACGGAAATTTCCGTACACGGATTTTCAGAATACACAAAATGAAAAATCACTTGGAAATGGTGAAATTCCGTAAACGTACAATAATCACATGAAATTCGAGAATAGGCTCCCTGGCCCGCTTTCGAGAGACTCCTTTGAAAAAATACTCTTAAAAACTATGAAAAGTCTATTTTTTCGAGCAAACGGTAGCAGAAAATTATAAAATCTGTAAAGATATATTTATTACAGGTATTTATAAATACATAAAATTAATTTCTATTTTTATAACAAAACGGCGTCGTTATGGGGGATTTTTGGGGATGGTATTTCGAAATACCGTGCTGTAATAAATTTTTAATATCGACGGAGATCAAAGGAGAATCTTCGCCATCATTTTCGATGGTTAAACATTGATCAAAGCTTTTTCGCTGGAGACGGGAGTCAATTGGAGATGATCGATTCTATGGAGAGCCAGCAACGGTTTACGCAGAATAACGTGGATTTGGTCGAGAAAGCTGTTCTGACTGACCGGCGGTTAAAAGCCAAGGAAATCGGAGAACACTTGGGTATGGCAAAATGGGTACCACAAATTTTTTCCTCAATGCAGAAAGTACGGCGAGTTGAGTGCTGTCAGCAATTTTTGGAGTTGTGTAAGAACGACGTAGACAGTATTCCCCATAGAGTTGTGAAAGGGGATTAAATTATAGTTCTCTACCATGATCCTTTGTCCAAAAGGAATTCAATGGAGTGACACCGGTCCGGAAAACCAGTGCCAAGCAAGCGAAGGTCATGACAACAGCTTTCTGGGATACTGCTGCTGAACTCCAAGGAACGTAATACCGTTGTAAATATTATATATTATGCTGAACTTCTACGAAAGTTACGTAGAGCCAATGTCGAGAATAGAAGAGGAAAATTGTCTCGAAAAGTGCTGCTCTTACACGATAACGCTCCCTTACATACTGCTGCTATTAAGCAGTGCGGCTTCGAGGAATTGGATCATCCACCTTGCATTCCAGATTTGGTCCCACGGAGCCAAGGGGTGGCCATTTTTATTTGTCAAACTAAAAACAGATTTGTGGGGAAGGAAGTTTAACTTCGACGAAGAAATCCATGAGGCGGTTAAGCGGCATTTTGAAGACAAATCTTCCGATTACTATTTTAATATCTTATGTATTAATTTGCCCTTGCTCTCTACTTACTTTAGTGGAAAATATTTTAGTATCGTCAGAAAATCGATTTGATAGAAGTGGATCAGAAGTTTATTTCAAGATTTGATCCACCCACACAAAGTTTCTAAGCTAAATAAAACAATGTTAAGATCAGTATTTAATTGGTAAAATATTGATATTTATTCCAGACTCATTTTTACATCAGAAAATTTCGTAATTGACTTTCAACTTTTAACAATCTATCGTTCTTGAATAAAATAATTATTCAATTGCACAAGCTATAAACAAGACAAGGGGATTTATATATATATATATATATTATTTACATTTAACATGCTTTACAATATTTAAAAACTAAAAACAAAGTAGAAAAGGGGAGCGGGGTAAACTGAAAATTATAAAAAGAACTGAAAAACTTAATACTGAATAAATTATGTACAGTGGTCCTAAGAAAAACACATCCATAACACTACAATAAAATATATATAACAACCTTAGACTTGAGCATATAAATTTGACCTTAACTACTAAACATTAAACTGTTGCCAACTGTATTTACAATCCATCTCATGATATCGTCGGTTATCAGCGAGTATACAGCTGATTGGGGTCGGCGTCCACAACCGCCATGATAGCTGACTAAGCCTTGGAGGGCCCATTTATTATTAACTTGCTCACATGACAACGGAGCTCCTTCGCTAGTCTAAAATAGAAGAATAATATTTGTTAAAAGAAATACACAATCATATTTTCGGTTCTTTTAAATTATTTATTTGTTGGACATTTTTAGGAGGGACAATTTTCATCCATTTTATTTTTAGAGATTAATATTTAGCCAAATTTTGAGTCCAAAATACATCTACTTCGGATGATACTAATGCTCTTTATTTTTATATCCTAAATGTAGGGTTTAAGTTGAAACAAACGTTTGTAACACATAAAATAATAAATCAAAAAAAAATTTAAGAACAATGGTTTTCTTTTAGAACCAAATTGCACCACAGGTGATTTGGATGGCATTGTTTTGTGCAGATTTCATTGTGTCATATCAATATTGAGAGCTTGCAAACGTTGGCAATCGAATATTACGAGCAATCGAATATTACGAGCTTCTGGTGTTTCTTCCGCTCTTATTTGTGAAATATAACTATGCATAGATTGCAAACGTGTTTCACGTTGTTAAGTTTCGTGATGTCACAATTAAAAACATTTGTAGAAAAATTTATCAAGGCCTTGGTGAAGCTTTGAGGAAGCCTCAAGACCTGATTGTGATTCTACTTTAACACGTTTAACCCGGCGTGTACTGCCGATGGTATAGGCAAGAACTTTAAAAGAAAATTACATGATGAATTAAATACAGTAGGAGAAAGCTCGCTCTGTAAAAAGCGCAGGGTTGAACGTATCAAAGAACGCACCATAAAGAAGAGGCTTGAAAAACTCAGTTTAGGAGATAAAAGTGCAGAGAATGAGAGAATACGAGACAAAAGGGAACCATTTTTAGGGAGATTGGTTCTCTGTAACGATAAGTGGATAACATACGACAATAGGAAACGGAAGGACCAACGAGTTGACCGTGATGGACTTGAAGGACAGCAGCCGGGATCTAACTGGAAAATGAAATTCGAGCCGTGATTCGGTGAAAACAAGTGTTTTGATTTTTCGTGTTTGGAAAATTAACCGAATTTAAAAATTGAACTCTAGTTTTAATTTTTCCATTGGTGTAGAAATGAGCTCAATTTCATTTCTCAAAAGCGAAGATCTATCGACCGCTCTAATTCGAGATCAATTGCATTAATCTAGATTTAATAAGGTATCAATAAACCTCCATAACACTATACGTGCGTGCAAGAATAAACATCTATAATAAATTAATTTGAACTCACATCACAAGCAATGTTAAGTTCATCTTCCAAAGCACTGCAAATTGAGCCAGTTGGAAGGCTGCCAGCAAATAGATCTGTGGAGTTGCACTTTTCTTTGGTGAGCATTGTGATGTTTTCGGCATGGAAATCGGTAATATCACCTAAAATTATGGAATTAATTGAGCGCATTGAACCAATTAAACGTAGGCCTTACCATTTAAATCAAGACTCCAGCTACTAACTGCACAGAGCTGTGTTTCATTGATCGGTGCTTTACTAAGGCAAACTGGTTTCAACTTTTCATTAAATTGAATTTCGTCATCCAGTTCTAAAAGCACTATGTCATTCGAGTACATCAAGTGACTGAATTTCGTCTGAAAAGGGATACTTATAACACAGGGCTGTGACGAGGGACAAGACTTACTTGAGCGAAGATGTGAACTTTTTCTACTTTCCTTGCTTCTATCGGACTTGGGGATGAGTCTAACACTTCGGCGGACGTTAAGAGGAACCAGTCTTCTAAGACATTCGATCTTGTAAGAACGAAATCCGGGCTTTTGACTAGGCAGGTATAGCTTGCGATTGCCCATTTTGGTGCGATTATGGCAGCGGTACATTTCACTTTGGATTTGTCGCTAAAAGCTAAAGCAAGAGTTGAGGATGAGGACGGGTTAGTATTGCAGTCTGGAAAGTGGGAATTATTGGTATGAATGACTTGTGTAAATTTAAATATTTCAATTCATACCATAGGATGCACACATAATGGAAATCACACCATCCCGACATGATTCACTTGGTTCAAAGTTTTTAAGGAGGTCTCCATCAACCTCTTGTTTCATTCTTAGCAAACTTTGCTCAGTATCCGATGAGTTTAGAGTTAAAATAGTCCAGGATTTTGCTGATGGATAGCCAAGTCTTTTACATATTTCATCAGATTGGAGCCTTGTCCATCCGTCAGCACATACTTTGTGAGGAATATTGCTAAATTTCTTTACTTGGAGAAGAGATTCATTTTGCGTGGAATTGGCAGAAGACGTGTTGCCTAACTGTATACAGCCCCATTCGTCTGACATATCTGGACAATGGTTAACACCATCACAAACATGGCTCTCAGCAATGCAACCACCGGCTTTGCATTTAAACTCGCCTGACTGACAATCACATACCCTCTCGTCTTCTTCATTAAGGCAATCTGCTTGTCCATCACATTTCCACAATTCAGGGATGCAGCGTCTTTGTGCTGAACAATAGAATTCACTGTTTCTACAATTATCAGGACAATTCATCTCGTCCGAGCCATTTGGACACTGCTCAAGTCCATCACAGCGCCATGTAGATGGGAGGCATGGTCCTGTTCCACTAGGAAAACATGAAATTTCATCGAATCTACACTGCCACGATTCTAGAATAAAAAAAAATAGGTATAACTATTTTTCCAACTTTATAGAAACCAATTGCTTACCACACTGAACTTCATCACTTCCGTCCTCACAGTGCTTAATGCCATCGCACACTAAGTGACGACCTAAACAAAGGCCATCCTTACATTGGAAATGCCCTGGACAGCCCAATTCCTCACAATCAAACTCATCAGAACCATCAGAGCATTGCGCTACTGAATCACACCTCTCTGCCTGGCTGATGCAAAATGTACCATCCCTCAGGGAAGTTCCATTTACACATTCAAACTGTCCTGCTGAGCACTTTGAGAAGTATTCGGCAGGATCTATTGACAAAAGTTTCAGGTCGTTAGTGATTTTTTCAGCATTTTCTTCCGAGGTAGTTTTTGTTATATTCTGTTCCTCTTTTAGTGGTATGATACCTTCGTGCTCTAAAGTAGCTGGACTTATGTCCACCGACGTGATCGAATCTTTCTCTACAGCCAGCTCCTGTGTGTTTGAGCTATTGATTGAGTGAATGGTTTCATTGGACAAAACGGAAGAGGCTGTTGTGATGTCTACATTTTGAACCGTCTTATTTCCTAAGTTTTCAGTTTTGAGCACTGAGAAGACGACACTAGAGTTGCTGATGTTTTCAAATTGGGGGTTGGTCTTCAACTGTTCTAATGTTTCGTTTGTGTTGTGGCTTTTATACGTTGAACTAGTATTTCCGAAACTGGTGTCATTTTGTTTTAGATCGTAGTTGCTGCTACTGTTAATATTTTCAAAAATCATAAAATTCCCATCATTTTCTATTATTCTAGTAGTGTTAGGATTCTCTACAGCTGTAGCATTTGTGACATCATCTGAACTTTGTGTGTTAATAATAGTAGTACTTTCAACCGCAGTTACATTTTGGTATTCATCCTCTTTCATAGAATTTTGGACTACAGTACTATTTACAGGTACGATTTGATAAATAGTTCCATTTTGTATTTCCATCACATAAACAGTTCCATTTCTGGACGCCATATCTGTAAGATTTGTTTTTATAGTCTCGCTGACGGCTTCATCTTTGTCGTTACCGGAAGGATATAATTTACTTAGACTAGATTCCGAGGTATTTGACGTTCCAACCGACTCATTCAAGTGCGATTGAAACGTCGCCTCACCTAAAAAATGACCGGTAGTCGACTTTTCAGAAATATCTTTTATTTCTTCACTTTTATTACTTTCATCTTTCATAAATTTGTTTTCGATAAATTGGTCAGATTTATCTACAGACTTTGTTAACGGTATCACTTTAAGATCGTTTTCTGTAAACTTTTTATACTTTTCCTCATATGAAATGTGATTTTTTGATTTGTCTTTAGGAATTGCCTTGACCAGATTTTCCTCTGATGTAATGCCTTCTATCGACGTAACACCGGAGTTATCATCATCTCCCATTAATGAAGATTTCGTTGTTGTTAGAATTTTTTCTGTTGTTTCATTTAATGTTGTTGTTGTTGTTGTTGTTGAGTCAACAATAGTGGTAACATTACCCACAGTTTGTGATTCATTGTTTTTGTGCCCTTCAGACATTGAAGCTGATGAGTCTGTAAAGTATTCAATTATTAAAAAACTACCCCAGAAATTAAATTAAAAAAAAATAGACGATTTTTCCATATATATATATATATATTGTTTTGAAATGAAAATATAATATGAGGTTCAGTACCAATGTGGAGAAAAAGGGGCGCGGTGATCTATCTGGGCACCAGTGGTTGAGGCAATTCTACTGAGAAGAATTGTACTTGCAAAACCTCTGGCAAGTTGCACAGTAAATATTTCTATTCCTAAAATTTTGGCTTACTTTGCAACATTTGTCAGGGTAAAATTTCCCAGTCTCCTCTTCCCTAGAATTTCCCTTCGCCTAATCTGTGCATCATAGGGTTGTTCCCTCTGCTTAGGCAATACCTCAAAGAAAAAAAAACTTAATAGTTGTCGAATCAGTCTCAAAGTTGGTATTCACACATGTGTTCATAAATTCCCAAGAGTAAATAAGATTACTTGACATAGTTTAGTGGGAATCTATTTTAAGTTTTTACGTTAAAGACGATGTAAATTACGGACTCAAAGGGAGGTGTTATCAATGTCGGCAGTTGCCTTATCTTCCTGAAAACGTTGGACGAATTTTCATCACGTCATGGTCATTGAGAAGCTATCTACTAGACTATTCACATTGAAATGGGGAGTAATTCCAAATGACTGGTTTAATGGTGGATTAAAAGGATTTGCGTATAATGATGAGAAGGGTGAGATATGGATGGCTGATCACGAACTGTTCTTGGCAGTGACTAAGACGGAGATAGTCATCTTCACGAAGAGGAGGATTAGAACTCTTCTGCTTGTAGAGCTGAGTGGGAGCAGGTGCTTCTGAGGAAGAGATAAGGTGTGCGATATCATTGAGCAGGATCATAGTCAATACCAACGTGTTGAAGTCGAATAAACGACCCCTGCTCGTGGTTAAGACGCATATATATGGCAGTGAAAAAGAAGCGCCTAGCCCCCATGTAGAGATGTGCCCTTAGGGTGATCTGTACATACCGCACAGTCTCGGAGTTAGCAGTCCTCGTCATCATTACAATGAAAAGGAATGCCATCTAGCTTAAAGGGTTGAAGTCGAGTGAAAGCAGGCCAGCAAGGTGGAAAGATTCCATACATTGAGTAGATGCCAAGTATTGTAGAACAGGAAGAATACAGGACGGAGATCGGCGTTAACAAAAAAAAATGATGTGGAAAGATTCTTTGATTTGGTAGAGACGTTTTGTGTAAATTCTTGTGGTCCCTGCCTTTATAGGCTGCTGAGAAAAACCACCCTGTTTTAGTTGATCATATCTGCTTGCCTGTGGTTAAACACGTTGAACGCCGAGCCTCCTAAGTAAGAACTAAGATGAAAGAGCATTTAAAGTATAGTGGACTTTCCCATGAGATTATCCCAGCAAAAGTTTTCGTGAGTCATATATGACGCACGCAAATAACGTATAAAGGTACTCATGGAAAGCACAAGCCCTAAGTCACAAGGAGGAATTAGAATGTAATATTCAAATAATATGGATTAAGCTATTAGAGAGTTCGAGCTATTACCACTTTGCCAGTAATAATACTATTGAAGAAACAACTAAAAATATTTCCTGTCTTCCCTTTAACAACGACGGTCCCAGCCTTACTCATCCTTTTCAGAAGAAATAATAGAGGAGAACGGTTTATTCTATGTGTCGAATATATTGCTTACCTATTACTAATGTTGTTTCTGGCGCCAAATTGAGATTTTCTGTAGATTCATCAGTAGTGATTATTTCATCGTCACCGGATTCCAGGTAGGGATAAGTAGTTTCATCCTCTTCATTTAAATACGTCGTGCTGATAATTTCTTTGTCAAATCCTTTTGCCGCTACTAATTTACTGTTATCTAAGATTCTCTTGCCCTTTTCAAGTTCATCCGTGTCAACAATTTCATTTTCTTGTTTATTGAGTGGAATGACCCTAAGGGGAATATTGTCCACCTCTTCAGCAAAGTTAATTAATTTCTTGTCATCTGTGGGATTCATATTGCTGCTCTGATCATTGTCAAGCCTCCTTTCTTTTTCTTCGTCCTTGCTCAAGGAGATGTTCTCTTCAGTTTCATTATGAATTTCTATGTCATGTCCACGGTGCAGGATATTTAGGAGCGTTACATTATTTTCTTGTTCGGGTAAGAAAGGTGAGAGATCTGATATACTCTGTTGATTCTGGGCAATATCTCCTTCTGAAATTGCTTCCGTAACAAAGTAAACAGGTGGATGGGGTGTGGGAGTGCTTGTTGCATTTATGAGAGTAATGTTATTCATTTTCCAGAGTTCGATGGGCCCTGTTGTAGCGTAGATTGACGTTGAACGGTTTGCTTCTTGGAGAGGAACAAAACCATCTCTAAGGTTCATATTTGAGAAATTTGTAGTCTCTATAACACGAGGTGATTTGAAGTACACTTCGGTGGGAAAAGGAGTATCATCGCTTAAGTCTTCTGTGACAGGTGCTGGAGAATTAATTTTTTGGATAAATAAATTTTCATAAGTTGGAGTCGTGAGATTTGCAATAGAAATATTTTCGTCGTTCATATGCAGCAAAGGAGCATTTGTCTGGTTCAAATCTTCGTTCTTTAGTATATCGCGTGCTGTGAAGGTATCATTTTGTTGCTGGGTGCTATTCTCTAATCTTTGATTTGCTAAAATTGTATCGGAACCCTCGGTTATGGACGCTATTCTAGAGGTAGTGTGTTCATGACTAGATTCGCTATTGCTATTTGAGGCAGACGTTGTGCTCGTAATAGATTGACCAATTAAAATTATGCCTTCATTCATAGTATGTTCTTCAATGGTTTCCGTTGACCCATTATATACAATAGAGGATTCTGTAGCTGGCTTAACGTCAACAATGACACTAGTGTTTTTGGAGGTGTTTGATTCATTAGTTTGGGCTAGGGAGGGTTCAACAGTAAATACCCTGTGCTCGTTATCTGATACTGTAGTAGTCTCGTTGCTCATACTGTCAAGCATGAGAGTGTCCATTTCTGATTTATTTGAAACCGATCCAGTTTCTTGTTGTTCATGGAAACCAAGAATGGCGTTGAAGTCTGAAACAGTATTGTTGGCATCAAGTTCCCGCGCAGCATGACTTGTCTCATTTACAATGTAGTATTGCCCATCAACCCAAACCATTCTTTCAGTATCGTTTTGCTTATCCACAGTAGTTTCATTTAACGTTTCGCCTTTACCAAAGTGCATTTCGGTTTTAGATCTTTCTGTTTGATTTGAAACACTTTCATTAAAAATGTTTAAGCCGTGGGTACTTTCAGTCGTAGCTACTTTAGCACTTGTCAAATTATCATTAAGGTCTATTTCCTCGTTTAGAAGTACTGTACCACCAATTACTTGAGAAGTATTGCCGAATATTTGTGAGCCCACAATTGATGTGTTTGACATATTATCATGTCCGATATTACTAGATATCCCAATTACGTGTGAGATTTCATCACTAATAACATTCTTGGATGTATCATTCATACTGGTATTGTCAGTAGTAGTATTCATTGGAGAATGAGATGTATGATTTATGCCAGTAATTTGAGTGTGATTGCTTTCGTTTGCCCTAGCTCCGTAGTCTTCAGCATTCATCGTTTCTACTGTTTCGTTGTCTTTTGAATCAAGAATAGTTGATATGGGACCATGACTAGATGTCGTTTCATTTATAACATTTGAAAAACTGTGTCCGTTAAAAACATGTCCTCTATAGTAGTTGTCATAATCTTCGTCAGCATAAATTTCGTATTGATTGGCACGCCCTTCTCCTACTGAGTAATCGGTTGATCCCTCTGGTTCAACTGGAGATGGTGAGGTAGTTGTCCTGCTTATAACATGATACACTTTTGTAATTGGTTCAAAGTTTTCATCGTCGAATGTGTCATTCTCTTCAAATGTACTGTGGTTGCTCGTCTTATTTTGACTACTACTGTATTCATCACCGGGGATTCCAAAGATAGAACTATTTCTCATATGAGATCCACTATGCTCTTCGGTCTTTGATGTATTTTTGATATTCTCATTGATCATAGGTGTAGGTTCATTAGTCATATTCGATTCCGTCTCGGGTTCAATTTCTTCTTCTGGCATAAAGTCAAAGTGCATGTGATGATGACCAAACGAGCGTGATGTATCAGTACTACTGGTGGTATTTAGTTGTCCTAATGGTACTATTTCAAGTAAGTGTTCCGTTGAATTCGAAGATTTGATTTCAACGCTGGGTTCAGGTTCACTAGAAGGTTCTGGCTCACTAGTTGGTTCAGGTTCACTTGAAGGCTCTGGTTCGTTTGATGTTTCGAACTGTCGCCCGATTCCAACAACGAAGAGTGAGGAGTCAGAAGTAGTTTTATTCAATAGGTCAGACACAGATGATGATTCATTTAAAGGTTTCAAGACTGATTCACTTGCGGGTTCTGGTTCGCTTGCGGGTTCTGGTTCACTTGCGGGTTCTGGTTCACTTGCGGGTTCTGGTTCACTTGCGGGTTCAGGTTCACTTGCAGGTTCTGGTTCACTTGCAGGTTCAGGTTCATTTGCAGGTCTTGGTTTGCTTGTGGATTCATTTGCATGTTGAGTTTCAAGTAATGGTATTATTTCACTTGTTGATTTTGATCCATTTGTTGGCTGTGATTCACTCGAAGGTTCTGGTTTATTTGATGGTTCCGGTTCAACAGCCGGTGTTGGTTCACTTGAAGATTTTAGAATATTTGAGCCTTCTGATTCATTTATCACTTCTGGCTCTGAAACTGGCTCTGGCTCACTAGATGGCTCACTTTCATTCTCAGCATTATGGAAGTAATGATCATGCTCATTATAATGATAATCATTAATGTGATCATATTCATGACCGTGGGTATCATGATCATGTTCACTGTAATTATTAAAATTCTGATCATAGTACCCATTATTACCTACGCTATGATCATATTCTCCATGATTGTGCCTAGAGTGACCATGTTCTTCATGACCATGCCCTGCATGATCATGTGCGTCATAACTGTGCTCCGCATAATCTTGTTCGTTATGATTGTGATCCATATGATCATGTTCACTATGATTGTGGCCAGTATGATCATGAATCATATGAGTATTGTCATGATCCAATGATTTTGGTGGTCGTGTGACTTCGTAAACATTATAAGTATCCACGGTTCGTTTCTCGTTACAATCTTTTGAGACAACATCTAATTCCGTACCTTCTGGGCATCGACAAACAAAATCAGACAATATCTCATTATATTCACATCCCAAATCACACTTCAATTCATTAGTATTCATTGCGCACGTGTCTGGCAGACGAGCAATACGTATAGTATTTGCCGGGACTAAATAGCTCGACAAATAGCCATGATTTCCGTTCAAGTACATTTCAAGTTTTTCTCTTAGTGATTCCATTGTTAATGATATTGTAGGGTCGTCCTTTTTCCAGCTGACGCGATAATCTATCACTACAGAGCCTGGTCTGAAACGAATAATGTTTTAGTTAGTGATTGAGACACACCAGTTGAATTTTATAAGTACTTACTTCATGTTCATAACTTTAACATATACTTCCTCATCTGAGTTATAAGATGACTTTAGGGCTTGTTTAATTTCTTCTTCTAGTTCACGAGCTAAGGCTTTAAATATTTCACCATTTTTATCATTGTATTCTTCTAAGAATTCTAGATTCATTAAAGTCAGTTGACCTTCCAGAGTGTTAGGAACTAAGAAATTTCAAATTTACTAAGACAACTTTATGGAGCAATGAGTTACCATACCGTAGAAAATAACTTCTTCAGTGGTTGGCGGAATTGGTGGCACTGTTGAACCAGGTGGCTGCGGTGATGAAGGATACTCCATTTCACTTTTATTCGAAGATGGTCCGGCACCGAATATTCCAGCCGTTTTAACATCATCACTATTAAATTGTCGTGATTCAATAGGAGTTGGTTCACTACTTAAAATTACTCCAGCTAAATAGTATCAAAATTTTATCCCTTATAAATTGAACACAATTTAATTTACTTACTTGCTGCTAAAATTGCTAATATTATTGCAGCGATGATGATTGCTGCACAGAATGCCCAACACAGCCATTTTCTCCAGTTTTTCTTAATTCTTTTATCTTTTGTGACATAAAGTTTTTCTCCTCTGCGAAAGAAGATTAGTCCTTTATAAATTTTCTTACAAATATCTGAAATTTAATTCTTTCTATACTAGGCCTTAAATCCACCCGTATTAAAACCAAGCACTTGCTAAGCAACCTAAACATTCCATTTATTCTATGTACAGATTTTATTGTGTGTAATTTGCGGCGTAAGTGTGGTGAGTGTTTTATGGGATACAGATACTGTAATACATTCGCACACTGATGTATCATTATTTTAAAAATATTTCTTCAAATATCCTGCGTAATAATGCCAGAATGTTTAGGAAACGATAAACTACTAATCTCCCTAGTATTATAACAGGCTATTACAATCACACCATTGTTTGATATGTTTCTTGAATCGCCCGTTAACATAAACACAGTAAAATATCTAGAAGATAACCAACTCATCAACGTAACCGTCTTTTGAGATCAACGTCGGTGTGCCGCAAGGCTCCGTGGTATCACTTATTTTTTCTTTTATTCATTAATATACTGTTTTAATTCGGAAACTCTGCTTTAATTCGGAGTCTTGCAGACAGCAACATCTTTGGTTTTGTGTATTCCTTTGGATCATTGCTGCACTCACAAAGATCCGTCACTGACGTCAATCGAAATTACATGATTACATCATTAAACGATGACGTTTCTAAAATACTAGGGTTGATACTCGCAGGAGTCGTATTACTTTCAACGACCTCTTCGTTCACATGAGCTTCAATATGTCTTTGATTTATAAAAACTCTTATTAAACCGAAATTTATGAACGACATAGATCTAGAAAGC
Source organism: Dasypogon diadema (assembly GCA_006980735.1). Taxonomy (NCBI): domain Eukaryota; kingdom Metazoa; phylum Arthropoda; class Insecta; order Diptera; family Asilidae; genus Dasypogon; species Dasypogon diadema. The sequence continues at coordinate 640 of QYTT01087897.1, read as the reverse complement.
AATCGTTGTTTTTTTGCCTGATATTCAAGCGGTGATATGATCACATTTCTTTCAGGATGTTGAAATTATCATCTCTACAACTTAAACAATCTTATATGAAATTGTTGCACATCTGATGTGGTTTGGCATCCCTTTCTTTTAGCTAAACTTAAAACAATTTGTTTTTATTATGTTTTTATAAAACGGATTGAAAGTCTTTTTATTTAACCATACCGTATTGTGTCGGATCATGTAATCTGTGATCCCCATGAAATTAATGCTGATGCCGTTCTGTGGCGAAAATTTTACTGATATCAATCGATGATGCATAAGCAGATCATTAATCGAAGTTACAGGATGGGGCAATTTTATTATGATGGCATTGATGTCAGTCTAGTTGAAATATTTCATTTGAAATATAAGTATAAAAATGAATAAATAAAGGAAACAATAATCGAAGTTTAGGATGAATCACAATTGATATTACAGATTTATTATTATGGATTTATTAGAGGTATTGTATTACAAAGTATTCTATAAACTTAAAATTATTGTAGCATAGATATAAAATACTAAATTGTAATATGGTAAGTGCCTGTAGTAAAGTGAAGATCAGAGTAGTGCAGTCAATCGCAAGTCTGCTTTTACTCAGGCTACCGCC
>QYTT01087896.1:32026-52997 GCA_006980735.1 Dasypogon diadema | reverse complement strand
AGTGTTTCGATGCAGCATTGAATTTTTTCACTTTTTACTTAAATGGAGTTGCGTTTTCATCTTTCGTATCCCTCCACTGCTGGAGAACTACAACAAAACAAAAAATATAATATTTTTATTGGTGAAAACATAAAATATTATAAGATGTGCATTATTCTTTCATTCATGCTTTATTTCCGTATTTTGGTACACTTTTAATGTCCTTTGCGTTTTCAAAAAGTGTGTTACAATCATTTTTTTAGGAATGGCTACTGCTGCCGTCACTCATTCAGAATTAAACAGTCTAATGCAAAAATGTTCAAACGCTAGCAGTAATCAATCGCCTTAACTCTACCCACATATTCACAAATTGCTCCTTTACAAAGTTTACCTGCTGCACTCGATCAACATAAAGGTGTCCGTACCGTACAACAAATTGATATTAAAATGCAAAACAAACTCTCTTGTTGTTGCGTGTAGTTTCTCAGTTAGGAATTGACATTTATACATACGTATATAATTTCAGTGTTAATTGTGTGAGTGTACCTAAATTGACATGTTTTTAACCTACCCAAAAGAAGGAAAATTTAACAACCAAACAAAACCCTCGGTGTCTTTTTACAGTGTTTCTTAATAATACATTTCTTGATATACTTGCATAAGAACCTATTTTCATTCTATAAATTATTTTGATTTTTCATCTTGTAAAAAATTGTATCCTATACACAATATTCATAATCTTTCATGTTTAGTTTGTTCCTTAATTTACTCGTTCTTTTAAATTTCTGCTACTCTGTTGTAAACACATTCAACGGGTGTCGTATGAAATGCTTGCGGTTTTTTTTTTTTTACTATATATGTGTTACGCAGTTATTTCCATTTAGTTTTGTTTCATCTCTTGTTCCTGTTTTTATTTCATAAAGATTTTTTTTCTTCTTTTCTTTATTTGTATAAATAGCTCTAGAAATAATGTAAAATCAGGAAAAAAGATATATTTTAGATCACAAGTAGCGTTAAAAAACTGAAAAATTGTCACTAGAAAATGTTACGCTTAAGGCTAGGCGAACTCAGTTTGCTCTCCTCTGGAGGCATATGTAAATCAGAATCTAAGGACACAGATACAATCTTCCCTTTTTACAAAATTAACTGCATTGTACTAATGTCAAGATTTATTTCCTGTCGGCCGGTTTCAGAGAATTTCGATCTCAACATTGTGTGCTGTGCCCAGTGTCGCAGGATCTAAATTTAATCGCAATTCGCCGGCTAAAACGATTTCTGATATGCATCCGACTATTCCACTAAAATATCTCCTCCGTGTGAAATAAGTAACGTCTGGCATTCCACCTAGAAAAAAAGTGTCAAATAAATAAATTTCACCACAACACATTGTAATTATTATATTATTTTGAAAAGGCATAGGGGCCACAACCCTGTGAAGTACAACTTATGCGGAGGGAAATTTTAGGGAAGAAGAGATTGGGATTTTTTATTTAACCTGATAAATGTTTTTGGCATGAAATTTTTACTGTACAACAAATCAATAGCTTTGCAAGTACAATTCCCATTTGTAGAGTTGCTCCAACTACTCATAACCAAACAGATCATTGCACCCCTTGCAGGAATCGATCCGCAGTCCATAAAATAGAAAATCTGCAGACGTATCCTACATCCTGATCGGTCACCGGTGTGGATTATTGTGTCGGACCAGCCAGAAAAGCCATCTAAATATTTCTTTCCCTCCTGAGTGTTGTCAGTGGTCCAACTACCCGTTCAAGAGTTCGCAATTGCCCAATGCAGAAAGGTGGGAAAGACATAAAGAATGAAGGCAAAATGCTTCAACGGCTTCGATTTTCGACCGGTGACCTATTTCGCTCGACGGCGGTATTTACCAAAGCTCAATATCAGAAAACTCTTGTTTCACGGAAGAAGGATCCACCTACGGAAGTCGATAGCAACCTATGAAAGCACTATGATACGCATTTCGACAAGTAGAACAAGTTTGGATTGCTGTGCGATATAATATGTGATCGTCTTGAGACTTGAAGATGATAAGATGAAGCTCAAGTACTCGAAACATATTCTTCTGAACAGAAGCAGTTTAACAAATGATTTAACCAAGTGAAGTAATTTTAAGAGGTTAATCCTTGTACTATTTCTTTGATCTTCTTCACTTCACATATAAGAAGCCCGGATGTTTTGTACATTTATGTATTTATTCAATATTTCAGATTCCACCACACTAATAAATTTTGCAACGACCTCACGCTGGTGTCCGAGCTGATTAATGCGCATGTCCGAGGATTTTCTCCTCCCTGGACGGGAGTTCGATTCCTGCAAAGGACTCGGTGATTTATTCGGATATCAATGGCTGAAGTGATTCTATTGATGAGAATTGTACTGGGATGATGCGCAGTAAAATTGTGGTTTATATTTGCAACATTTGTCAGATTATAATCCCTAATCACCTCTTCCCTAAAATTTCCCTCCACTTAAGCTGGCCTGTGTGTATCATGGGGTTATCTTCGGAGCTTGGGCAATATCTTAAAAAATCCCCTGCCCTGAGTCTACAAATCATTTTTTGCATGGTATTAATTGTTTTTATAATATTAATACTTTTTTAAATACTGACGAAAGGTCAAATAGAAGTAGAAGTACATATTTATATATCCTGCCCCAGAATTAATGTCAGTACAGCACTTATGAGAGTACCTGCTTCCTTTACTTCCATGCTTCTCCGCAATAAGTTTATCTTATTCAAATTCTTTCTTAGTTGCCAATTATAGTTAAGAGATTTTTGAGGGATTTTCACTCAAGTGAGAAAGAATTCAAAGAAAATTAGAGAAAGTGTTACCGTTTGGTGAATTCCGCTGGATAGAAATTGAAGTCCTTGCTATCTCACTTGTAACTCAGATGTGAAATCTTTATTGAAAACCTTTTCGTAGACTCAGAAAACTCGTGATAGCAGAAAACTACAATAACAACAAAACAAAGAATAAACATTATTTTCTAATTCTATTATTTATAAATTAAGCATTTAATACCGCTGGTAAACACATTAACGTTAGTGTAAAATGGTAACGCCGTGCTTTGATTTATCGCTCATTTGATCTCTTTGTTTTCCTCATTTCATTCATTTGCTTGTGGCGAAGTCAAGTTCTATTGACGGCTACCAGTGGATTATTGTCTATTTATGTACCCAGCTCTCTTTCCATTTTTGTTTTGATTTTGATGTTCACTTCTAACCATCCTCTCATAATTTGCTTTCGCTGGAAGATAATGGCTGCCAGTGGCATATTTTAAGCAATTAAGTGTCATTTCGTGGGATTTATACCGATAATTTGGTAAGAACGGAAATTGAGTAAAATGCATGCAACGTTACAGCGTAGCTCCCCATAAATTCTGTACTGACATTAATTCTGGGACCATTAAAACACATATTTATCTTATAAAGTGCACTGGATTTGATGATGATGTACCGTAAAACTTACCAACATACAGTCCTGTATCCGTATTTAGTTGTCTTAACTTTCCGGGAGAACGCTGTACTATTGACTTCCTACCGTCAACTTCCAATGATCCTTCTTGTAAATTTCTGAAAACAAAAGAGTCAGTAGAATTCATTTGGTACACTGGATATAAAAACTTATATACCTCATAGCCCGCACACGATGCCACAGACCGTCACTGACTTTTGTGCTATTAAATTTAATACTTGTCTCCCCCGATCCTAAATTGTACCTTAGATGAAGGAATCTGAAATGTATACAGATACAGTCTCAGCTGGGTATAATATAATGAGAATTTTTCAGTTTACCCGTCCTCTATTCCCAGGGAGAGGAAATCATCGCTATCCAAAGCGCTTTGTCTCCCTGACCACAGTATTATTCCGTGGTTGGAGTGTGTCTTAAATCTTAGATTCAAGTCAATCTTATAGCTTATAATTTGACTCATTGTTTCCGCGTCGTTGTAGTGGAAATAGCTGTCAGTGCCAGTGAAGCATGCCCCGAAGGTTCTTTTAAATTGGTTAGGTCTATATCCTGCCTTTGAAAGCAGCCGATTACTGTTTTTCATAATGCGTTCCATGTCTTGCATAAATTCCCTTGACTCGTAATCCTCGTCCAAGAATGAGTCGCTTCCTTTATTCCCTCCCGACCTATTCATTGTCATTCTCTGGTTGTTCTTTCGCTTCCTGTGATGCGGACTTTTTCCTCCACTCGCAACTTCTGTGTCTTGTCTTGTAAGTTCAATTGTTATCTCTTTTATAGTGGGACTATCTGTTGCTGATTGCTTTTGATAAAGTAACTTGTGCTGGGACTTTTTTCGGTTCTTTTCCGCTTTTAATAGCTGTTCTGTGTTTACAGTCATGTACCTGTCCACTGCATACGGAGGACTGTTTTCACTCTCACTAGGGCTCTCAAAATTCATTTTTTTATAAATCTTTTCACTGCTGTTAATATCTTCATCATACTGATAGTAGTCCATCTCCTCGCCATCATCGTAGGATATTTTGTCAGTTCCGCCTAGGTTTATTCGTCTCAATTCAGTTATCCCTTGTCTATGTCTTCCTCGTTGCTGTGACACATGTTGACTTCTATACTTAGGTCTGGTTTTATTGTCAGATTTGTTTTCATGCATTTGGGTACTATTATTTATGATTTGTTTTAAGGGCACTTCTTCAGCTTTATTGCATATAGCGTTATAAGGATTACAGCGGCATTCGTAATTATCCAGCAAAGGTACACACTGAGCTAATGGTCCGCAGGGCTTTGCCACGCAAGCATGGGGGCAATTATCAACATTTGTGCCACCAAGTGCTTCCGATATTATCGACAAACTACGGCCATTTATCTCGACCTGAAACAATATAATATTAAATGAGTATCGCAATGGTTTCATTTCCTTTAATTATTTAATATTTAATTTAATTATATTTGGTCATAGAAAAGCATTTTTTCATTGCAGAAAAGGTGAAGCAGTCGAATGTATTGAAGGCGGGATGAGCCTACTCTTGGGTGAATTCGAAACTTCATTTGATTCTTACCCACACGCTAGGTTCCTCCAGAAAATCTTTTAAAATCTTTTAAAAGTTCTTTATGAACTAAACTACTATTTGCGAAATTTTGGTAAGACTTTGTCTTTAGTTTTGCGAACATACAGCAGTATGGACGGCGTTGTATCCATGATCACGCGTAATTTGCTCGACTTAGGCTCATTAATGTTGGCCATTGATCTCCTCCCCCAGCCTTCTCCACTGTGCGACCTTGCTCCCGTTTCCAGGCCTTTGTTCAGCAGAGAGTCGGTTGGCCTCCTTTTTGCTTTTGGTCCTATCGGCTCTCATTCATAGGCGGAGGCAGACTCTTCTCAGGCCTGCATGCCACGGTTTTAATCGTGGCATGGATTCGTTGCATGCTCTATCAAGAAGACCCACGATCTCCCTCGCTATCGCCTCAATATAGTCCACCCTGCTACTCGTGGTACGAGATCTATCGTTAAAAAGGAGTTATTAGGAATAATACCGGCGAATTTGAATAACTATGGTCAGAATAGTAATCCAGAATTGCTCGAAGATAGGAAACTTATCGTTCTAGTATACTTTTGTATGTCCTGTTTAGAGTCGAAGTTTTAGAATACGTTGGACTGTGATAGGCCCCCGCCTCCTGGGTTGTAAAAACTTCATGGAGGTTAAATCTCAGGCATATTATCGACAAGTTCATAACATCGAATACAACACTCTACGCCATCAATTTACTATTGACAATATATTTTTATCATTTCTCCTATGGTCACATATTGACGAAATGTTTCCACTTAAAACTTTATGTACATTTTTTAAGCGGAATATCACAGTTATATAGCATTTACACTTCAAATGCAACCACATTAAAGATATCTACAACAATATCAAAACTAGGACCAACCAAATCAAAATCAGGATCAACCAAATCAAAACCAAGATAAAATAGATCAAAATTAGCGTCAACTATTTCAAAAACTGGACAACTTTTTCGAATACAAATACAACTAAATAAATTTCAATAACAGCCATTTTAATATATGTATATGCAAAACTGGTTGTTATTGAAGTTTTATTTGAAAAAGTTGTCAATTTTTTTAAAACCTTGACGCTGATTTTGTTTTTGAAAGTGGTGACCTTGATTTCGGTTTAGTTGCTGCTGAATTTGATGTAGTTCGTCCCGGTGTTGATTCGGTTGTAGAAATCTTTGATGTTATTGAATTTCATTTAGTTGTATTAGTGTGCTTGTTCTATATCAATTCAAAAAAGTCCCATTGCAGCAAAAATCTTAACCGTGTATGTACAGTAAGTGCCATTTAGTTGACATTTTGAATGATTCTAGACACTTTAGTTTCAATCGTAACCTCTTTTACTTGACTTATAAATCAGACACTTAGCTCGGCATTACACAGATAAGATTTTCACAGTTTTATATGAAGTTCAAAAATTCTAATCTGTTGCCCTTAATCACAGAAAGTTTTCTATTGAACGAAATATTTGGAAAGAACATAACTTAATTTCCTCAACTTTAATTAAATTACCTTTTGAATGCATCCAACAAATGACCCTTTTTCCTTCAAACCTAAGGGCAAATTTTGCACGGTGTGAATACCTCCGAGGAACAAGCTATGTGGAAGAGACAGATGCCAAAATCCATTGGGTGAAATAGTCATTACCTCTGGAAGTTGGTCTATCTGCAAGAACAAATCTTTTGTGCCAATTTTGAACTAAGACTCTGTGCACTTACCTTAAGCACTGCCAGCCGTGCAGTCCTTGAAACTTTAACTATATGCCATTGGCCCATTGCAACTGGAAACTCACTTCTGTAAGAAGAATTCAAATTCAAGAAAGCGATTAGTTTTTTTCTTATCCAAATAAATGAGGTGGCATTCCGTCCCTTTTTACAGAGAAAATGTTATACATTTTTTTGGTAAAAATAGAAAGCCACAAGGACATGTAGCGAGTCCGACAACCCAATTGAAACCAATTAAAAGTGGAAATTGGAGGAGAACTAGCTCCCAATTTTTCTAGGTTTATTCGATTTTGGTTTCCATTCAAACATTTAAAAACCATAAAAATGTTTGGGTGGATGCAGCAATCACGTAGTAGTGCTCCCTAATAGCTTTGGGGAAATTTTGGGCTCGATACATTCAAACTGAAATGTAATTTTCTTTAGGAAATAGAAATTTTAAATTGCAGAATAAATTGAATGAACATTTGACCGCAATTGATGATGGAAAATATTTGTTAGAGTAAAATAGTTTAATAGAGTAATATATCAGGTCGGGCAAATTTGTCCCTTTGCTAGACGACGTAATTAAAGAAACTTTAAATAGTGCTGTGTTGAATAGACGCATAAATGGAACGAAATTATTATCGTTTAGTTTCTTCCATATTTTGCGTATACTGCACAGGGAATGGAATGAATGAAAGATACCAGCATAAAACTTGCTGGTCAAGCAATTAGAAACCAAAACTCAATCTACAAGATTTTCTTCGCTTAAGTCATGGGGAACCAATCGGAACCATTTACAAACAAAGCCAGGCTTGTTCAAGTGGCTTTCAATTGTCGCATGGCTAACGCCTAACCTCTCCCTGATTTCCCCAGTCGTCAATAATGGTTGATTACACAGTAGTATCTTTCATCATCATGTCATCTAGCTTCTTAGGTCTTCCGGAGCGATAGTCATTTTCAAGGCTGATGTCAACTAACTTGAATTTTGGCAACCATCTTTACACCATGCGTCGTTCAACTTTAGATAGTCCAAAAACATAAGCGTAAATTTTTATGAGCTCCCGTGGCTTTATACCCAAGTTGGAACTCATACCGCATAGAGTACCTGAGTACCTGAGAATTAAGTGAAAATTCTAATTTCTAATATTTTTTGCATCCGCTCATAGAAGAAGAATCGATGCTCAGTTTCCAAAATTTCGCCATTTTCCAAAATTTCACTGACTCACATGTTTCTTTTTTCAAATGAATCCTTATTCGTTATCCTGTGATATCCCCGTAAGGAGTTATAAGGATTTTATAGGGTGCACCTCCGTCAAAGGACATAAAATCTTTGACAGCCATTTTGAGGGGGAGGGAATGATTTTAGCGGGGGGAATCTCGAAACAAACGTTGATCAGGACACTTCGAGAAATCGATTAGTATACCGCATATCGGTTAATCACCGGACACCCTGTATACCTTTTTAAATGGTAGCAATTCGCCCGACAATTTTATCTTCAAAACTTTACTTTTTTTACATTTAAAATAAATGAAAAAAAAAAATGCGCAGCCAATTCCACCTTCCACTTTTTGCGAATTTTAAAATAAATGAAAAAATTATCTCTCAATTTGATAATTATTTCTCAATTTACAGATTACTCCTTTTTCAATTTTCTCTTTTAGACATTTTTGTCTTTCCATGAAATTTTCGAAGCCATTGAGAAATTATAAAACTATTTGAAACCACAATTAAGAGTGAATTACACAATTTATTATGGAGACATCGGAAATATTGAAAGTATTTGTGAATTCAACCATTCCCTAAATATGTCGGAAAATTAGTTAAGCTCACAGCAATTCCGAATGTTTTCATGAAATGTGTGGAGAAATTGAATTTATGAGAAAAGCTTTCACCGAACTGTGCACTTATTGGGCACAACTAATCGGATACCAAATTGACGGTACTGTTAATAATTTTGAATAAATTTTTACCTTACTAATGCTTGTCCACTACCCAGATCGAACGCAAACTCTACAAATCCCTTGTTTAACGACAGTGCTATGTAATCGCCGTACTCGTCGTGTCCACTGTATAGAAGTAGCCCGTCATTCTCCAGGGGTTTTATAATCATCTGAAAGTTTTAACAAGTTTCGTTTATAGACAAAATTGGACTCGCCTGAATAAAAGTTGATACCTGAAGTTCCAACCAGATGAGCGCACTATCGCCCAGTGGTGCATAACGAAGGTAGGAGGATCCATTGAACGACGGTACCTTTAGTGTTCAGAGTATCATTAAGCAAAAGAAATTAATTACATAAAGGACCTTACCTGCAAATCCAACCTCATCTCACACAGATCTCCCCCAAATCCCAGCGGGCAAAGGCAAACAGCACCTTGATCAGATGGTAAACATTTCCCTCCATGCTGGCATGGGTACTTCACACATTTGTCCGTGGTGCAGTCCTCTGAGAAGGGAAAAATTGCCCTTAATGTAATTTAATTATCACGAATTTGTTCTTAGCTGTTAGGGCTCCAAGTGCACATGTGTGCTACTTAGCGAAAAGTCTGTTTCTAGTATAATATGTGAATGGTACTTCTTTATACCACCACAAATTTTCCGCTTTCTCACGTTTAATAATTTTACCCGTACAAGCCATAGGAGTACACTTCAAAAGATGGGGATTTCCAGAAAGGAGTGTTACAACATAAGAAAAAATCTCCACTTAGTGTCAGGGCACATGTATAATTTCCGTTTATAATTATTTCAACTACGATAAAAATTAACAATATCAGATTCGCAACTTTATAATTCGAGTTTTGAACACATGGTGGTGTTGCATAGACGCAGTCAAGTTTATATGTCTCTTTTGTTGCATGGTTTTGGGTTTTCGGAACGTCCAAACACTTCAGTTAATTTTTTATAGTAATTAAGCTCTGTTATCACCAAGCAATTATTTTTATCCTAACAATAGAAAGGAATTGGATACAGGACTTAAGGAGGTGCCTACTCCAGAATTGTGTAATTTCCAGTCGGTGGAAGTTTTATGCCAAATTTCAAACCCGCTTAGGGTGTTCTAGCTGACTAGTAAAAGCGCCGGATTCTGTTAAGAAGAGGAAGATAAAAAATGGTATATTTCTTGTACTAGGGAAGATAACATGTTGGAGGTGGTATTTTTTACACCTGATTCCAAAGAAGGGCGATTTGCAGTGGATGGAGAACTGCGGTCTAGTAAATCGATGCAATGTGGACTATAAAATCTCCTGCAAGGCAACAAGGGCGATACTCAGCTCAGTGTTTGTTTCGGTGAGTTTCGGCCAAGTCACATTGTTATCGGAGCGACTCTGAAGAAACTCTCCAAGGCCGGTTCTTTTTGGTAATCACGATCTTCCTGTCCCTTAAGAGACGAACGCTTGTGATAAATTACTTGATAACCTTGTCCATCTACTGAAGGCAGAGTACCATGAAGAGGCCTTCAAGCAACAGCAGTGGATGCGTTCCCGATTGGGAGAAAATGATGGGTGGCTACAAGGACGCTCCGGATGCCCGTCAGGATGGGTGGTTTGGGTCTAACTGATTTGGTCGTGAAACCGAATTGCCTTCAACGATAGAGCATTATTCCGAATCTTCGGCCAAAGGGACACTGCGATTTCTCGGCTATGAGTGGATGAACTGCCCGCTCTTTTCGCTCGACTGATACCAGGATTCGATTTGCACATTCAAAGGTGGAGCAGATTCAGACCAGCATTCTACCTCATGTGGAAAGAATTATTATTCGAACAGTGTGCAGAGGTTCTGATCAGTGGAAATTCAGATTTAGTGGACTCTGTGTTTGGAGGTGTTCTGCGTATAACCGCACCCTCAAGGAAGATCGCAGTCCTTGATGACTTCATTAGCACCACTGGAGGTTGCCTCGTCTACACACTTTCTACAAAAGGACACGAATTTATCGTTTCGGCACGGCAACAATTCCGAAGATGTGAAACTGAGACGCGGTTGGAGAACGCTTTCGTATTAATCAGCCACCACTTTTTTTATGGATATGCGACTCCTGGAGCTGGGCGTGATTGCTAGAATAACTTTCAGAGTAATCGACTCTAATGTGGCATTGAAGCTTCTACTCTTGTACAACCAAACTAGCTGTCGAACATCGGCTGGCGCGCTCAGCTTGGTTACAAATTTCTCGGTTGAGAAGTCCTGGGTTTACTAGTGAACCAGCTAGATGGCCTAATAGCGTTGACCGTATATGACGACTGATCGTCTCACTACTCGACGTTACACGGACATTTTTTCTGCTGGGTTCAAGTACTTACAATAGGATGAACTGCTTAGTCAGCTTTGTGCTGACGCTGGCCGCGATTCACCCCTATTGAAGAGTGGGCATCGCACCACTCACGCAGTACACGAGCACTCATGGGCCCTTTTTTTCGTTGCCAGGTGACACAGGCGCTTCCGTCTTGAATGTGTTGCAACGAAGGAGCACCTGTCCACGGGGTTTCTTTCCTTTTTAGAGAGCTGTAGGCATCGCAGTAAGGCATTGGACTGAAAAAGATGGATTGATGCCGGGAGGACCTACGTGATGTACGTGACCTTACAGAGTGGTCCTGCTGGATTATATTAAGGTTGTTTAGTTGTTATTTTTAAGGGTTTCTGTATGACCGATTTGAGAAAGAAAATTATGGTTATGAGGGTTAAAAAGTGTAGTCATTTTAAAAATTTTCTTTCTAAAACGCGCTATTTTTCCGATCTCTGGCATAATGTATAGTTTCAAGCGTCTGATTTAAACACTTAGTTTTGTCTTTTTTGTTTAAGGCGAGTTCTGAGAAAAACGTGCAAGCGTGTTTTTAGAAAATTTCAACAAAAAAAAACCACCCACATTGTTGTTCTTTATAATAAAGAAACTGAGAATAAAGATTCCAAAAATTTGTCATTACTTGCTCCAAAGGGGTGTACAATTTTACTGAAGTTACTTTGACTACCCTCATTAACTTTCTTGTTAAGTTCCTATATTGCAGTGATGTAATGAAGAAAGAAGAAAACAGCACGATATCATTTATGTACTTAAAGTTTCAGTTACCTCATTTATGTGGGCGTTTTTAATTTCTGGAGTATGCTTCGTAAACTTCTCTGAAGACCGTAAATTGCTTTCGCCCCCTTTACCTCTGACGATGAAACTTTATCGTGTGATTTCATATTTTGGATGCCTCCATCTAAGTTAAATAAAGCCCAATTTTAGCCAGGCATGTGTAGACTTTACTCAGTGCGGTCCATACACAAAACTTTGAGACGTCTAAACAATTTTAAAGTAGTTCTCGGGGCAGATATTCTCTGGAACAGTCGTGCCTCAACGAGCGCACTCTCAGCTCCTTTCACGAAGTATGAAAGCATATTTTGAATATTATCCGATTTAAGTTGCTGGGCGGTAACAAATTAAATTTGGAAATTTATGGCATTTATTCGTCGCTGTTAAATTTAGGTGCTTACGTGTAAAAAGATCACTAAAGTTTCTGGTAAGCATCCGAGTAGTTCCAAGCCCAAACAAAAACACAGCCATTATCCTGGGCCAGATCTGATAGGTGCTATTGTTATGGAAGCCACCTTATTCGGAAAAGTTTCGGTCCGTTGTATAAATGTTTCTAAGCTGACAGAACAAGAGTTTGCAATTGCATTGAATATGGTTTATGATGGGGTCATAATTCTACAACAGGTGCGCAGGGATTTTCCTTCAGAAAACTTTTAATGGATAACGGTTGTTTGGATCCGTAGCAATTCAAGGAACAGTTTAAAGTTTGCTGAAGCAATTTATGAAGAAGCCACGTGGGGTCACTAAGCATAAGGTTTCCTTCAAGAAAGTTATATACTTCCAAGTGAATACCTTCCTCATACGGATGAAGTGAAACGTTCTAATAAGCGTTATTTTGCTAGTGATTGAGAAATATTCACACGCTGCGGCAGCTGTTGTAAATAACCTGAATTTAAAAAAAATTTATTTTTCAAATTACTGTGGGGAAATGTACATTAAGTGTTTCTACTTTTTACCCAACTGTGAAATGTATAATAACGAAAATATAATTTTTAATTTCTATTGCGAAACTTTTGGTTGAAATTTTTAAAGTTCGACTTTAAGTCAGATAACTTTTTCGAAGACCTCACCTATCATCACATCAGAAATAAGACAGCATTACAAACACCAGAATTTCTAGTGTAAATTTCGTAGTAAGGCTAAATTGTTAAATATTATACTGACGTTCTTAGGTGTGTTTTCCATTTAGAGCAACATATTACATAAAAAGAATAAAGAAGTACAACCTGCGGACCGATCAGAAAGATCCACTACAGTCCGAAAGTCTAATACGGGTTTAAAGTGATTTTTCTACCTAAGTTTGACCGAGGTGCCTATAAACCAAGTTTGACCTATATTTTACTAAATATTTTGAGTATTTGTTGAATTTCACCTGAGATTCTTGCTATTTTCGTGTTTTGTATTGACATGTATGTGTTAAATGTTTTTTTGGTCGATCTGTAGTTTTATGTTGTTGAAATGTTTGTTTGTTTATGTTTGTGTTTAGGTAACGGTGCCGTTCAAACGCTTTTATTGTTTAGAGATTCCCCCGTTTGTGATAGTTATGGAAAATAATAGCTCCATCTGCTTTCACTCGAACCCGAGCCTGGTACCTCTCGGGCAGGTTGATGGTTTTCTCCTTCCCCTTTCTATTCTGGATTTCCTCGAATGGGATTCGCCATGCAATTCATACCGAGTAAGGTATGAATCGCTGATGCATATTCTCCATTTGCATGTAGCGATCCTGCAACGTCCAAGTGGACTTTAAAAGAACTAGAGACATTCTGGGCTCTCGTTGATGGTGGCTGGATACGACAATGTAAAGGGCGTCTCTTCCCTGGTTGTATTTGCTGTCTGCATTTGATGACCAGATGTACTTGGGGTTGTGGGTTCGGTTTGGGGACGTGCATCTAATTTCCATTGTTTCAGATCCTTCCTAGGTAGCCTAGTGAGAACATCACAGTCTGGCTCAAGAGCTTCCGACATACTGTGTGGACTAGAGGGGGGGTGAAAACCAAATGTCTCCATGGATATCCAGTATGTCATCGTATTGGTACATTTGGAATAAAGATAATAACTAAATGCGCTCAAAGAAAGAGGGGCGCCACAAGAAGCATAACGCACAACATGTAATAAACAGGGCGAATAGTTTATCCATCACCTGCTATCGGCGCCTATTGGTAACAGGCAAATTTTTGAGATGGGTCCTTTTTGTTTCCGAACTTTGACTACTTGGACAAATCCACCCTTTCGTTGATGTACTTTTTCGATCATACTCAATGGCCAATGAGTAGTAGAAGGATTTTAATCTTTAATCAAAACCATGTCTGCAACGTTGCAACTAATTGCAAAAGTATAAAAGCCGCATGATAATTACGTCTGCACATAAAACTCCCAAGTTCGCAGTTTTTGCTATTGCATGTCCGAAATAATGAAAAAGCTCCTTATCTGCCTGAATTGCTCGACACTTGCAGTTTTCAGCATGGTGCTTTTCGCAACACACCAAAACAATGTATCTTCTTCTTCCTCTAACAAGCTCAAGTTATCCAGAGTGACGTCACGATTTATATGTCAAAATAAATGCTATGTTAGTCTGGAGTGTATCAGGCAAAAATGCTGGCTTTAGTTCGTGCTTTAAACTGCGTGGAGATAAAATTTTCATTGGACTAGACAATCAAGCAGTAGCCAGATGCATGGATTGGACAGAGGTGGATTCATTTCTAGGGATGAATGTGTACGAAAAACTCAATAGATGTGCTTTGGAAAATGAGGTAATACTTTTTTTGGGTTAGAGGACACATTGGAATTGAAAGGAACAAAAACAAGCCGACACCTTAGCTAGACAAGGAGCGGTTATGGAATTCAAAGGCCCAGACTCACATCCACCATTAAGGGAGGGTCTTCGAACTTGAAAACCAACATCGGTGACAAACTATCGATAGGTTAAAGTAAGTAACTAAGCTACCGAGTGAAACGATCAGAAGAAAAGTTCTAAGCATGTAGCAAGGAAAACATAGATGGTTCGTTTCTCTGACTAAGCACAGAAGCCTTGGAAGGCCGATATACACAGAATGAATGAGACGCATGAAAATATTGAGACGACAGAGCATACTGTATGCGATTGACCCTCCTTTCTCAGAAAGAGGTACGGCTATCACAGATTGCCTTACGGGAAATTACAAGAAACGTCAAGTTAAGGAAATTACTTAGGAGCACTTTGACGCAAGCCAGCTAAGTCGAATATCGGCAGAAGGACGAAAGAGGATCCGAAGACATCGGTCTACTTCAATATCCTTCGAACACGGTGGTTACATGAAGGCATACATGCATGATATTACTTAATTATTCAAAGAAAGAAAGATACTAACATGGATTACAAACACTATAATAAATTATTACTTAATTATTTTTAAATAGAAGCTTCATTGCTCTCAATAAGCCCGACTTAAGATGAAAATTCATTATACTTGGAAATGCCAAATAGCCCACTCAAATCCTAAGACGAAGACTACCTTTCAAGCAAAGCCAAGGAGTCGTCGAGCCAACTTATCTCTCAGATGTTTCTTTTCACCACAAACAGAATACATGAGTCAGTGTGAGTACGTAAGCAGAGGAATCACGTTGATATTGCTTCCCTTAATGTTTCAAGTACACATGCCATCGGCAAATCGGCAAGCATTTTCCATTAAATGCACGAACACATTTCAGGTACGTACGGCTTTTTAGTATGTACTGTCGTCAGCCGTTCTGTAAGCAGTCAAGAAAATTTCTTGAATTCTTTATGCTGAGTACAAGTAAAGGGCCAATTGCCTAGATTTAAATCTAATAAAGGAGAAACTGCTTTACTAACGATCCACAGAACGAGGATTGTGAATTGGGGGACCGCATTTCAGTTGAAATTTGTTTGAATTCTAACAAAGGCAAATTCAAAATTGAATTTCAAATGTAAATCCTATTTGGCTTATTATTCAACCGAAGTACATAAGTCGAAGATTAGAATTTTTAGGAAAATAATACTTGGGCTAAATCTTTAAGTAATTTTACGTTTTGAAGGTTTTGAGAGGAAGCATTAATTAGCACCTGAGAACGTAAGCGAGGTAAAAATTCATAGGAATTTCAAAATCTTCCTACGAAGGTAATTCTGTTAGTAACACCATATGTAAATTTAAAAACGAAAAATAAAGATCTTACTAAGTATATTTAGGAATAAAAAACTTTTACTAAATTTTCTTAAGTGTTTTAACAAATTCCCAAAACTTTGTGCGGTCATCTTCGTCTTAGTCTAGTGCTAGACACATAGAAATCGATTTCTTTCACTTTTCACTGTGGCCTACATTAAAATTACTTTTTTTTCCCACAGAAAATAAAAAAAATTCTTTAAATTGTGAAAAAGTAAGAAAGCTGGAATTTTCCTCGTGAAAAATAACATTTAGAAATATCTAGCTAGGTACAATTTAATTACTATGATTAAGTAAGAGCATTTCATGAGTGTATTTGTGCACTATTAGATATGAGATATTAAATACAACTGCAGGGCATATAAGCCGTGTTGTGTTCAATATCTCAAGAGCTGAAATACAATTTCCGTCGCTACAATTTCCTCAGGCAAATAACTCTAAAATTACTGCCGATGATGTAATCTGTTTCTACGAGAGTGTGGGGCTACTAGATTAATTCCACTCCACAATTTTCTCCACTTATCACAAGAGATGATGAGAAGGGTCTTTAGGAGTGTTACATTATAGTAATCGAAGTAAGATCTAAGAAGGTAGAGTTGTACAATCATTGGTAACGGATCCATTCAAAACAAACAACACTCAGACTTTTTAAAAGTAGTCACAAAAGGAACGAAATGTCCCCGGAAATAATAACCCAGTAGGAAATGTACTCATTACTAAACTAGTTTTGAAACTAAGTGTGTTAAGGTGGAGGTACTTATTAACTAAGATACGTATATGTCCAGAACAGTAGTCAGCAAAGATATTCAGAAAAATTTAGAAAAATATTTAAATTGCTGGATAAAAAAAATAATGAAGAAAGCAGTTAATTTATTTAGTTTGGTAACTTTTGTTCATAATTAACTATAAAAATAATTCATATGAAAACAAACACTTTGTAAACTTAACAATCGATGTGTGCAACGCAAAAGTAATCAGACAGCATTAAATTTTGAAAAAGATGCATCATTTATTGGTTATTGGTTGAAATGTGCAGATGTTTACAAACTCTCAGTTTGCACTTTGCTTTGAGTGAAAAATCATTTGAGATGGACATTTGTAGTGTTAAATACTTTTTCTGTTAAAGATAACTTCTGATGGGAAAGGTACTTTCTGAACTCCTTTTTGAACAATAAAAATCCTTAAGTAAAATTAGTGAAGTATAGGTATAAAGGTGAAAATCGCTAGAAAATTGGAATGGACTAAAAATGCTAAAAAAGCTAAGACCGAGACATAAAAAAGCATATCATGTGTGAAGTGCAAATTAACTCTGCTACGAGTGCACTTAAGGTTGCTACAAGATTTAGTAACGATCTCAATAAAAGTATCGGCTCTAATACTATGATAATAATGATATCTCGGGCAGGATACTGAGCAGGAGTAGCAAGGTAAAGTTCAGTAAAGCGATCTCATTAGCCGTGTGTTTTTGCGCAAGATCCATACAGATCTCAAGATCTGGATCTCACTTAGACACGCAATTGCAACAGCACAAGATCCCGATCCTTATATAGATCTCGGATCTGGATCTCTAAAGATCTGGAAAATAGTACTTACTCTCACATACAGGTAACTTTTTCTAGTCCTAGGTATTGGTACTACTTGTTGTCAAACTCAAAGAGTGGTCTTAAAAGTGAGAAAAGATTGTAAGCAACAAAAAAGCAAGTAAAAAATGTATGCATTTGAAATATTGTCAGTTATTACCTACAGCATAATAAACTAACGCCTTACAATTAGCAACTGTCAACTTGACAATGATTACCGGTACTGCCAACATAAAAAATTAATTCCAATAAGATCCCGATCGTTTTTTTTGCTTACAGATCTGGATATTATAGCAAAAAAACACAACTATTGTAATGAAGCGACTCAACTTCGCCAAAAATTATGCTAGATCAAATGAGAGTAAATCCAATTTGTTTGTTTCCGATGGCTGCATGTTCGTGTGGAGAAAGTCCAGACAAGAACTTGAATCCAATAACTTGTAAAATACGGTGAAGCATGAGGGTGAGTAGGGAACTGGCTCATGGGTATGGGTTGAACTGTACACTTCTGGATCTTAAAGGATAACTTAAAGGCGAATGCAACGAAAATGGGAGCCGTAAAAAATTACTATTTTCAACAAGATAGCAATTCAAAGCGCACAGATCATAACGCGCGTGGAATATCTGGAAGTGAGTCAAAATCAACCTGTAAGATTTTACGACACACAGGCAGGTGAAGTTAAATGAAAACTTGTAAAATGGAAATCTAGGCCAAAACTAATCATAGTTATTCTAAAGGATCAGTAACAGCAACTGAATATTTGATAGCACAGATAAAAGGTCTTCACTTGAATTCATTATTTATTTCACTGTTTCCAAGGAATTTCATCAGAGATTACTCCTTACCATCATTAATATACTTTTGATCATTTCATGAAACACATCTTTCCAATTTTATTTCTGTTTGGATTAAATTCTTTCATCGAAGATATTATTTTAAAATCGTTGTCTTCTTTTTTTTTTGCTTTCCCTTGTTGTATCTAAATTCCCAAAGGGCAGAAAAAGGCACAGATCATTGTACTCGGCGAAACCGTGTAATTAATGTAACCCAATATTCGTTTGAGAAATTCTGTGCGTATCCCTTGCTTGTAGTAATTATTTTTGTAATTTATATAAAAGGATCATTAAATTTCTATGTGGAAATCTATTCAAGGGCTGTAGCTCTGCCTTCCTTATGATATTTGTGATCCATAAACATGTCTTACCAGAATTTCGGAGAAAATCAGAGACAGAATTTAATCATAAAACCCGAGAACATGGCGTGTGATTTATGTTGGGTGCTTTTCATAGTATTGCGGTTCCTTGGAACCATTTCCCACAAAAGCATCCACTTTATGTTCACTTCTTAATGAAGGAAATTTTTTATAAAGAGTTGTAGGGATAAAAATTTCTTTCGGTAATAACTTTACAGTTGAGTTCACATAAATTCACACCATAACAAACAAGACTATGTAATCCTTTGCGTGACACCTACCCAGAAAGGAGTAGTCAAAGCACACCTTGTTATGGAAAATTAGAATTTTTCACAGAAGAACAGGTCCACACAGTCTGATAGCCTACCCCTGGCAGTTTTGGATATACCCAGTGGAGGAATAAAAGCTGCAGGAACAACACAATGGTACGACATGTGTGCACTTATGAATAATACAGTGACAATAGCGTCAGGGGAGATGTTACCTTAATGCTATTTCCATTTTCCAGCTTTATGGCTCATTTGCTTAATAGACGACTGGATCCAAACAAATGAAATTAGGGGGATTATGAGGAATTTAAATCATTTTAGCACGCCCAAGGTCGGCAAGAAAAAATGTGATATAATCTGCAAAATTTTGGGCTTAATGAATAGTTTATCATGTGACAAAATCATACCAACGAGACTTAAAGTATCCTTTGACCTTATTACGTGGTCTTACGTATTTTGAATAATATTTCTTAGTTGTTTATATTTCACCTTTATGTTTGGAATTAGGTGTGGAACTTAGTTATTTAGTTGGTATTAAAAAGAAAGTCATATAAAAATGAAACATCCAACGCAGACATGATAAGAAAAGGAAAAGATAAGCAAGAACTAATGCACTAATTGTAGTAAGTATATAGGAAAAGGATTATTTTATTTACCCTTCGTCTTAAATATCTTTATATATGTATTCTGTTCATAGAGTAGAACAGCATCTGATCTTACATTGCTTTCTATGCATGTTAAATTTCTGAGTGAAACTTGCAAGGTCCTTACTCGCAAAGAGAAGGCATTATAAAAACAACACCACTTTTTCGTTTACAATTTTATAAGCATGGCGTTACACTGAAATTTGTAACTAGTAATAAAAACAGAAAGTAATATAATAATTTGTTAAGAACCGTCCCACGCTGAAAAACTTTTAACCGATTTCGGGATAAGGATTAAACGAAAATCACACAATTTTGTTTGGAAAGATGATGAAGGGAGAAATAATATTTGTTCGGAGACTATAGTTCTAAAATGTACCACAACGGCGCAAGAGTCGTTTGAAAGTGAATTGTTAAAAAATTGTTTTTTCCGATAACTTTTTTTAATTGCTGAGGGATTTGAATGTAAGTTGGTATGATAATAGGTGTTGTGTGTACAAATAAAGTTGTGTACAACAAATTTCGAATTTTCGAATATTTTCGAAAAAAATGAGGAGTGCTCGAAAATGATACTTTATATTTGACCGTTAATAACTTTCGAACGGTAAACTGGAGAGGAGTGTGTGATATACTGGAATTAGATATTATGTAGCCTATTGGAATCTGTAAAAAAAAAGGGGGGGCCACCGATTTAAATTGGGATATAGGGTGGTTCAAAATTTTCTTAAAAGTTTGACATGTTTTTGTCTATTTTAATGAAAGTTAGTAGGTGAATGAGGGGTCAAATTAATTTTAATTTTCGAAAATTTTTCAACAAAAGTTTCAAATTTTCGAAAAATTTTCGGTTAGAATTTTTGCACTTTCTGAGGTGGTAATGTAGACATCCCACGCGTCTATCAGTGTAAAGAGGACTGTACATACCATAAGGATATGTAAAAATATTAGGAAACATAACGGTTGATTGTGGTGATATGTGGTATACCGTGAAAAGCAAGGCTTTTGTGGAATATCAGAGAGGGGAGAAGAGGAGGGGGTAAGTATCCGTCATATCCAGGATCCTCTTGATAAACCACATACATCGCCATATACATGAATTTTCCCTGTTTACCGTTTTCGCGTTTTAACGAAAAAATCGATTTCTAACGGAAATCACGAAAAATTCGCTTAAAATTAAGGGTGTGAAAAAATATTTTTCTTTTTACTCCTAAACTATTAGCCGGATCGGGATGAAACTTTTACAGAAACATGTACAATACAATCGATTATAGATGTGAATTAATACGCTTTTGTTAGATAAGAAATGTACCGTTATATAGTTATTCGCATTTGGAAAATTGTA
>QYTT01087896.1:11426-24283 GCA_006980735.1 Dasypogon diadema | reverse complement strand
CCATTTTGTGACGTCACTCTGGATATTTTATTTTCACAACTTTTCAATGATGACAATTTTGCAACAAGTGAAGTAAATTTAAGTACTAAAATGAAAATTAGCGTGTAAAATAGATGCCGATTCTATTATATTAAAAATTCCGCAAAAAGGATTCACCAAAAACATGTCTATTTTGCTCGCTTTCCATCTGAATGCTACCAAAACAATGTATCTCCTTCTTCCTCTAACAAAGATTCATTCTCAATTTATCCAGAGCGATGTAATGATTTATGAGTCAAAATAAAGCCTGGCAAACTTTGTAGTCTGTCTGTAAACCGTGCTGATGAGCATTATATCGTCAAAATGATACGATTTGTTTACAATTTCAAAATAGCAACCTGGGTGCTACATTATTGTGATATGATATTGCCCATTAGAGTGTGCCGTCTGTCTAGTCTAGGGTATTAGATCCTATTTTCCAGAATTTAGTGTCGGTATATAATAAAAAATTAGCAATATAAAAAATTATATTCAAACGTCGATTTTTAAATTCTAATCCTGACCTACTCTTTTTCTTAAGGACTTTATTAATCAGTGCGTATCTAATTTTTATTTAAAAGCAAAGCCCAGACCTCATCTGAGGGGAATAATATAACTATAATTAGTGCATAATTTGCTCATCACATTAAGGAAGAAATGGGCACAGGATTTATGGGCACTTTTAAATACCAACTTCACGTTAAAGTTTAATTGGAGTGTGGATAGAAGACAACTTAGGACTGCACTTGAAGCACTTGTACCACTTCTAGAATTGCTTAAAACTTGAAAGGCATTTTCAACGTCATAATTGTCACCTGCTCCTATTAAATACATTACCATTTCCCTCGCATTTTCAAAATCAAGAGCCACTTGCCTCATTACGTACTAAATGGGAAATGGGGCTCCGTTGTTGAGCAGAGTACATGCAAATTGTATCTTGTTATTTATACAGGCAAAAAGCACACTTACCTTTGAGCGCCCCTGAACTCTAGTGCCATGATTGAGAATTAACCATGCATCCCATCGATGTCTATAAATCGTCACAGAGTTCCATTGATTGAGCAGAACTGTTTCCTTTGACCGTACATTCCCAGTACCCGAACCACAATCAAACCTGCAATTAATGAGTTCAATTAGGACCAGCATCTCACCTCAAATATGGTACAGTTCATATTGCAAAGTACATTGTATCTTTTTTGCGTTATACATTTCCATTTCAGTTCCAATTAAGTTGTCGGATGGCAAGATGTCGCTTTCTTTCAGTGGAATTATTTTTACAGAAGGGGATCTGATACAGTTTGCGGTCGTATTTGGTATGGTAGCTTTTCTTGAACTATAAGGAATCCTTCAGGCAAACACGTCAGAGTTTCAAGGCTACGCGTTTAAACATTTAAGTGAAGTGAAAAGTTTCCAAGTCTTATCACATTTTCTTCAAAACATTTTGGGAGCTTGTCACGTCAAGAAGACGGGGTGGGGTGTTGCAGGGGCGCCGCATAATGAGGATTACTTCTGGAAACAAATGACTAAGTAAGGAACAATACCTTAAATATTGAATGAATTATCATTGCTGGCAATGGAAGAAAGCAGTAGACAGTCTGTCGTGGCATTTTACGCAACATTTTGTCGTTTGTTCAAATTTTTGGTACTTTAACAAATTGAAGATAATTGAATGCTAATGAGATTGGAGCGGTTTCGTGAAATGAACACTAATCATTCCCCTTTCTTTAGAGTGGTATTTTTATTCCTTGAGTCAAAAAAGTAATATACCTTTCTTTCGTGGTTTTTGAAATTTAGATTCCAGAAAATGCATTTAGTTGGTCGATATTAAGATATCGATCGGAAGGTATAGGCATTTCATCCAGATTCAGATTTGATTGCATTGTCGTAAAATACTTTATAAACTTCAGTTTGCATTTCAAATATTGTTTTCTCAAAACTTCATTTTTCGAACCGGTTTACATAAGTTATTCGAAAACACTTGGCTAATTAGTATGAAATTTGTTGTTTTTTTCTTGAATTAGAATAAGTCAAGGTTGAAAGAAACTCAAATTTCGAATGAACTCAATGATGGACTCAAATTAATAGCGGATCAATATTTGAATCCAATCACTCTTGAGTTGGATAAATATTTGAGTCCGATCAAGTTTGAGGCCGATCAATATTTGAGTCCGCTCAGCTCCGCCATAAGCGGATTCCAAAACTAGGACTCCAGAGCTTATATTTCGGGAACTAGAAAAGAAATTGGTACAAATGAAAGGAGGATATGACCTCTACAGTTTCAGGGCGAGGGAGTGTTCAAAAATTCAATTAAAAGATGAAAGCTGTGTTTTCAAAGATCCTCTCGCTCTGAAACGAATGCATCTCCCTTCTTCGTATGCCGAAAATACAGTTATTGAGGGCCACCTGCACTCTTCGAACACATAAACTATTTTTATTGGGATAAACTGAACCTCTAAATGTTAAGAAAATCATTATTAAAATTTTCACTAGCTTCAATCTAGTATCAATACTCAGTATACTCGCCGAGAGCTATAGCTTCCTTAAGCCATCGTACACCTTACTAAGTACTAAGTTCAGAGTTCATTAACAATACCCAAACTAATAACCATATGGGTCTACTTAAATACAGCTAAACCTATAACCGACATACATATGGACACAGATATAACAAACCACTTCATGGAGGTCATTTATAAATAGGCTGAACAGTAGCGGATCGAGCAATGAATCCTGCAAAATCCCTCGGGTGACTAGTATCGCGCTTGAAAGGTAATTAGAGATGGTTACTTTCTTTGACTACTGGGCACGTACCTTTGTATATCACCTGAAAAAAAGGAGTTCGTAGAGGATGATACATGCGGAAGATGTCTGAAGTATACTGATGCAGAGCACATAGTACGCGACTAGAAGGCCTTGGCGAGCAGGAGGATGGTTGTCACAGGCTGCTTTACGGGTAGCCTGGCACAATTATAGGTTCAACGAATGTTCGAAATTTCAAAAGATGTAGGGAACTGCGTAGGAACTCTCCGATATGGACCACCTGGCCTTGTATACTTCGTCAGCTCATGTACTACTACCTTAATGGGTTTACAAGAAAAAAACAACTTCGTATTTTAGTGCTCAAGGCCAGTTCATAGCTTGTAGTTTCGAAGGCTTTGGCTCTCAGAAACCGGGAAAAGATCCTCTGCTTGAAGGTCAAATCTCTAGTGAGGTTCGAATGCACGAAGGGATAAGAAAAGAAAAATTTTTAGAGATGTTTTTAGTTTTTGAAATTATAAAGTTATAAATGGAATAATAAAATATAGTATAGTTTTGGAATGTTATAATAAACATAATCTGTAATGGTATGAGAATCCTCACTATCTATTACATTTTCATTGAATCAATAAGTAATATCAAAGAATAAAAATTACCCTATTAACGTGAATAACTTATCCCAGCACATACTCCGCAACAAATGAAAATAATTTATGGATAATCTCAAGGGAATACCTCGTTCCACGTTATCAGTAATAAATCAATAATTTAATATGAACGATAAAAAGTTAATGCCCGGGAATGAAGTAATATATAGTATGTCCGATTCGAACGAACACACTTCTATGTACACTTTAGTTGAAAGAATGTAACAGAACTTCTCCCCAATAATCCAGCCTTCTGACCACATATCCTACACAGCCCAGATTCAATTTATAGGTAATTAAGGGATAGTCTTATAATTATTCTGTCAGGATCTTTAACTCTATTGGTACACGTATACTAAGAGGTCCCTTCCATTAGTGATTTCATTTATGGTGAACTAGGGTCACTTTGTCTCCAAGGTACAGGCCATTATATCAACTAGATGCCCGATTTTATCCTCAGGCGGCCATCCGTATCGACACATGAGGGCCTGACCATACCCCAGATATACACTAAACGTACGGTAGCAGTATGTTTGTGTATAGAAACCACAACATGTTGTATTATCATTTAATTAGATAGAAGTAAACCAAGCAGTCTGAAATGGAATTTATCTTACCAAAATTCAATAAATCCTTGATGTATTAGGAGAGCCATGAAATCCCCAGTCAGATCATCCCGTTCGCCCGTTAATAAGATGATTCCATCAAATGATTCCGGACGAAATTCCACTCTCAGCTGGAAAGAAATAAAAAGGCTTTCAGTTGTACAATGTCTTAAATCATTTCTCCGAAATAATAAGGATAAAGGAACGTAGGAGGAGTACGAAACTGTTGAAAATAAGACTTTTACCTGTACGTGCTTGTAGGCTCCCCTCAGAGCTGGAAATGCCAACCATGACTTCTTGGTGAACCGTGGTATACTAATTTTCATCTCTGAAAGGAAGGAAATTGTTAGGTCGTTTTTTAAGGTGAAGATAACTGAGGACGTCAAATTATTTTTTGAAGTAGATGGAAAGATTGCGCCAAATTACAAATTAAAAATGGTATTATTAAATGTAATTTCTTGAAGGAATTTAGTCACCCTGATCACCACTTCAATGCTTTTGTTATTGATTTTCCCTGTATGTGGATACGACACCATAAAATATTTCCTCGTTTCAACCAAGAATGCAATACACGAACACTAGGATGAGATTCAGTCATTCAGGAAGTGGAACTGATTTCTATTATTGAGCAAGTGTCATGCACCATATGAACTCGAATTATATTCCCTTATTGGGTTCCATTCCACTTCATCTGGTAAATGGAAATATTTTCCCTGATATTTAAAAAGTTTTCAATAGGCGCTTCGACCGGTATATTTCATTCGGGGTGGTGAATAGATATTAAAGTGGAAAGTAGAAACTCAGGTTGCTATTTGTTTTGTCATATGATGATTTTTGTTCAAGATAGTCCAAGGCGTATGGAGCGTCCTTTGATGCGGAATACAGTGTTAGTTCGGAATACAAAAAGGGTTCAAAAAGATAAGACAAGAAGGTGCAATGTACATTTCAATTGAACGTCTTTAGGGTATTGCCAGCTCTGAGATAACTTTATGATGCACACAGCACAAATTAAGCGAATTAAAGCCTTTTTGGGATCGGGAAATTTTAACCTGACTAACGTTGTAAATAAGTCATAATTTTTGGCATGAAATTTTTACTGTGCAATATTCCAGTGACTTCGCAAAATACAACTCTCATCAGTAGAACTACCTCACCACTGGTATCGGAATAAATCTCCGCGTGCTTTGTAGAAGTCGAACCCATATAGTTAAAAATAAAAACAGAAGGTAAAAGTGTGCTTTACAACTCACAAAACTTCACTATGCGATCAAAATTCAATTTTATATGATGAAGGCACGTGTATCGCACGAAGAGTGGATGTTAAAATAAGACTGTAAAATTGAATTGAAAAGCAGTGGGCCAAGATGGCTGTCTTATGGTACACCAGATGTAACTGCGAAATGTTCGGAAAGAGAACCATAGAACTTGTTTACCAGATTCGATGACAAATATAAAATAGTTAGAAAATTCCAGGATGTTAATTGTGGCTGATTTGCTTTTTATGAATCCGTGCTGAAAGGACGTCAAAAAAAAGGTTTACAATGGACAAAGTAGCGGACCTCACAAACTGATGCATCGAAGAGCTTGGCAATACAACATAAATTGGCAATGTCAACCCAGCCATGAAGAGAGAGCCAATCATTAATTTTAGAAAAATCAACTTTTTGAAAGTTATAATAATAACTATAAAGCAGTGAAAAATGGACATAGGATCAAAGGAAAAAATTTCATAGAGTACCGGATGGCGACTAGATTCAGGTAATAAAGGAGAAACGCAATGCTTTAGGGGCCATCCATAAATTGCGTCACACGAATTTCATGATTTTTTAAGCCCCCCCTGTCCTTGTCACGGGTGGTCACATTAATCATCCCGAAGACTTAGATATCCTTCGAAGGTTGATTATATACTGTCTATTTTTAGGTTTTGATTATTGTGGCATTACTTGATGTCTGCAAATTACTCTTCGAATTGCATCTATGCAAGGTAAAACTTTATCTCTATCCTTTATCCTTATCTTTATCCTATTATACAAGCAACAAATTAAATTTTACGTCATATATGGGCACTATTTCTTTAAATCCTCCTAGTAATGCTTACAAGGTTCATATGAGTTTATGCCTCATACATGTCAATTTGCTCTACAGGTCATGTGAAGTAGTCTATTGAATCAATTGCCACTCTCAATTATGTGGGGTGCCATCTTTGGTTACAAATCAATTGGTAGCCAGTGAGAACTGTGGTATTTAATTAACACTGCGAGATGCAAAGTCCGAGTGCAAATGCATTATATTCGAATATCGATTACTATTGAATATTGATGAGAATCTGGTTACGCCCGATGTTTAATAACTATTGCGAGAAATAAATGCAAAGAGTCCCCAGCGTTTAAGAAGCAATTCAGTCGTCAAATTTTCTATTACATATGCAATTGGAACGAAACTTTGCTTCACTTAAATGGTCTGTTCAGAACACACAATTGTTGCAGTAAGAAACTTTCCAAAGCCAGAGAACACAAAACTATAGTACCTAAAGAGATAGTCTTTGAAAAGTTTTTACCCACAGGTGGATGAATTCCCAGTGGTAATAGATCAGATGTAGAACGTAAGCTAACTGAGGATCCTTGTTACCATATGAAATAAATTACTAATTGCTTGTGGAATTCACGAAGTGCAAATTTCACAGGAGAAAACTGGTGCAAATTAACTTTAAGTTCTTTAATTAACACTACTGAAAAACTTCATTGCATTCGGAGTAAACAGTTTACAGGTATACAGGCAATTACTTTGCAATTAGCAAACTTAAAATTAGAATACTTGGAATTTAGTTTTACAGTAACTATTTTCTCTTATTCACATATTCGGAAAATTACTAATACCTCAGTGCGGCTGCTCTAATTTTAAATTGAGCTTTGCCATGTTTGACTATAGAAATTTATTTAGCATGGACACTTAAGCACAGAAGATTTGAACTTACACACAAAATCGAAATATAACTCAAGCAAGTTGTCTTAACACGTTAACTGCCACAATTCGCATAAAAGCTTTCGTGAGAGAATTACGTGTTAAAATGCCTTTGTCGTGAGAGAGCTTCTAAATGTCGGTCTTCAGTGACCGGCTTGGCGTTCAACGTGTTAATGACTGGCGTTAGCTAAGTTATACCTTTTTATTTTTTCAAATGTGCATTAATAAACGCCTATACATTGTGCTCTCGCAATCTCAATGATCGACTTGGCGTTCCGAATAATATATCAGTGGCAACATGGCCAATGATTTCTGAGGTGAACAAAAAGTGTTTGATATTGGAACTTTTATCCTACCGTGTTGACTTAGTAGTAGGTTCCATGTATTTTTGGACTGAAGTATAAGGAGAGGAAAAGTAAAAAAAAATTTATAGTTTATTTTTAAACATATTCTCCCTGTACTTCAATAGATTTTTTACATCTAGAGATTAATGCTTCTATTCTGTTATGAAAGTAATCTAAAATTTGTGGCCGAAGCTCAGGTGCCCTTTGATACTATAGCACAGCCTTAGCGAAAGGGGAAATAGGGAGGAGAGGTAGGCAATTAGGATGTCGAGTGAAGGTGTCGGCGCACATTCAGCTTGAACAACTGAGGCCTCTAGTCCTAGGGGAAGATAGAAGATGGTAGTCTATTCCACATTCCTATTCGTCTTTTTAAACAGGATTCGCGCAGAATTTCACAGTTCTACTCATTCGTGTCTCAAGGGTGAAAGGGTGAGCACGGCCCGATGTGTGGGTATCACGCAAAGGGTTGATCTACAAGGAATCAGTCCAGCGATTTCGTTGGAGCAGTGTTCATGAAAGTGGCGATAAAAGAGCGTAAGGCATGCAACATTACGCCTGTGCTCCAGAGTATCGATTTTATTTCTCGAAGGTAAGACTTCAATTTAGCAAACAACTTCATTCAAAATAATTTCCTCTAATGATTTCAAAAATTAATCCGGAATATTCGTCGAAGGTCCTGCTTTATGAAGCTCATCTTCAAACCATTCCCACATCTTAATACAAAATGTGCTTGTCATCAAGGTTCACTTGACTGTTCAGGTGACGCGCACATCCCCTTCTTGTTTAATTCAAGCAACGTTTCATGTATTTACTTCGATTTACCCGTAAGTAGATTTCCACACCTCGATAGTTACAAGTCTCAGTCAGCTAGAATCTAAACCATTTATAGCAACATATCAGGTCTCTAATGTTCCAACCTTTATATTTTCCCATGGGTGGAGGATTTTACATGAAAAAAGTCTTCTTAAAATTTTTTAATAACTACTACCAATCGTCAAGAATGAATGTAGTTAAATATTCTAACAGTCGTCGGATAGTCGTACGATATAACTGGCCAATATTGACCTCAGTGAATAGGATTCATAACTCCGATAAAAAACAGACGATAACAGACCATGGATTCCTTAGAGAAACTTTGTAAGAATCCGATTATATTGTACCTACTCGTAAATTAAGCAGGTACTGAAAATCCCTTAAGACTATTTAACATAATGACTCGACGAAATCTCCTGTGAACTATCGCTGGATAAACACACATAGAACCTGCCTGTTCTCCCTGATAATCACACATGGCATTAGCTCAATTTTGGTTCGTATTCTGCACAGTAAATTACACAAAATAACATGTACTATTATAATGTACTCGTGCACGCTAGGCTACAGTTTAGGGTAGGGAAATTAGGACTGGGCTGTATGCATTAACACTCAGAACTATCAAAATTGTTGCCCTAATAGAACTTAATAACTATTTAAATTTTACAAAGCACTTTCAGGGTCGCATGCATGAATATTTTATTACGGCGTATTGTTGTTTCTACCTAGATGAGTAATAATGAGCCCAATTACGTGTGAACGAAACATTATGGTAATATTAATTTGTAATGCGAAATCTTTTGAAGCCAGTCTAGAATGCGTTACAACTCATGAAACCTAAGTTTAATAGAGAGCTATTCAGGAAACTTTGCCCTCTTGTTTGGAATATGTATATCGACTTAAGTAAAATGCGGTATTACATAGAACGCTATGCTTAAAATATTTTATG
Source organism: Dasypogon diadema (assembly GCA_006980735.1). NCBI lineage: Eukaryota > Metazoa > Arthropoda > Insecta > Diptera > Asilidae > Dasypogon > Dasypogon diadema. Next base: position 15,189 of record QYTT01087896.1, on the reverse strand, counting down.
GTATGCTAATAATATCTATGCGCCAATAATAAAATATACCACGGAATAAATATATACATACCTGTGGTAGAATAGAAAGGAAATGCTTGACTAGAAGGACTACTCAGCTAGAAGTAAGTTATGTTCGATATATCCGGAGCAGGGTTTACAAGGAAGTTATTGGTATTCTCCAAGAATTACGTGATTCAGCATTTACGTTAAGTAGTAGGGCCGGTTCCAACATTTGCCAAGAAACAGATGAGGTCCTCGTTTACAGCTATGACCTTTAATGGGTCAATTCACTCAGCAATTATTGTGCTTACTTAGATTATCGTAAGGTTAGAATCAGCCGACTTCCCTAATTTCATTCCGCCTAAACTGTGCTGTGTGCATCCTAGGGTTGTCCTCTGAGCTTAGGCCATTCCTTAAATACCTTGCCGAAAAGCAAATGAATTTCAATTCTGCTATCAGTGTTAATCATATGCATTGTCTTCACTTGAGGCGAATGAAAGTGCCGAAAATGTAGCGAATAAAATATCCCTGTTCACACCAAATGCGACGCGTCGGCGAATGAAAAACACGTTACAAACAAATAAATAAGTATGTCCGGATTACGTGCGTTGTTCGCTATGTGGCTCACGCGAATAAAATCCAAATTATTCGCTTTTTTCGCGTCGCGTGAATCAGGTCGCTTGGCATTTGGTGTGTCCGTACCTTTAATGTGTGCAAGAAGCCCACTTGTTCGCTCACGTCAGACGGACTGCAAATTTATGTTATTAAAGTCTCAAAATTGTATAAATCTAGGAGGGTTGTTGTTAGCCAAAGTCTAATATTATACGACATAAAAATAACATCATAGTCTAGAATGCTGATAGATAGCTGATTAAGAGATAATACCAGTTGAGTGTTAGTAACGACGAATGTTTCCAAGTGGGATAGGTTAGTGGCATTATAGTAATACTCCTACTATTGGAAATATGCATGTAGTGTGTGTGGGACTTATTAGCTTTAATATATTCACATCAAAGTCGCCAAAAACAACAACAACACTTTCATAGCGGTGATTTAGAGAAGCAATGAAGCAAAGAACGAAAGTGAATTGGGGCTATGTAATTTTCCTTTTGGGAACAAATTTTCCAATTCCGGTGTTTACTTGTAATCACATAAATTCAAAATCAAAGAATGTAGAACTAAAATTAAGTTTTGTTTTAAATTCTTCTTTAACATATCTCATATTATTCCGAAAACCTTGATACCTCATGTAAGGAAACAAAGAAGGACGAGATTTCACTATTTAGCCACGATTCAGTAATTAAAATTAAATGCCAGCTATTTAAAACATTTTTAATTTTCAAGCAACTATCCATCCAGACATCAGCAAATACGCACAAATCACCCACATTGTTTATGTTTCCAACATTTTGATATTTGCCAGATGATATCTTTCATACTTCTTCTATATTCAGTTAATGATATCCCTCCTTCCTGCTCAATGTTTGCTACTATAAAATATGTACGTATGTCTCTGTTGAATTCACCTGAAGACCCATTTCTCTTCCTGGTACATACCCAGCCACAGAAGTGACATTTGCATGCGACCTGGTATGAATCTGAATAATACCAGCGCTTGTGAGACTTGCCTGGTTGCCCAGACACTTCCTACACCAGTCATTCCTGGAAGAACCCCTAAATATTCCGACGTTTTATATTTATATCTGAGTTACCAGTGTTATGGCTCCCATATCAAGGAGAATGATGTGTTTTATGGTGACGGGGTGTGGAATTGAATGAGCAACTGAATGAATCTTAAATCCAGCCGTCGGAGGTCTGCCAAACTTCTGAAAGAAAGACTCTTTGAGAGCATACCTAAAACGATTCGGATCCTTACGGGTAAGTGTTATAGCAATGGTGTGAATTTCGCCGACCTTACCCAGGACCCATTGATTCCATTATATATATATATGGATAAGGGAAAATTATTGCTCCAGACTTGACATATGCTCTTAAGTATTCCAGTGAGAAAAAGGATAAAGAAAATTCCCGTGGCACCCCTAACGGCAAAACATATTTGTGGGAGGATGCTCTCGATGATATTTTGAAAGGGAATTAATTCAATGTTACTACCCCTGGTATTAGTAGAAAATATTGACAATGATGTTGCAAAATTAGTTTAAATCTCCTCGGCTGATGCTTTATTTGTTTATTTTATGGGTCAAATTATATCGGAAAAACTTAAAAAATTTACAAGGCAGTAAAAAAAGGGGAGGAAAATTTAAAGCAATGTTCTTATATTTCAAAATCAACAACAGAAACAAAAATAAATATGTATATGCATTTGGGTTTTACAATAAGTGAGGAATTTTGAGGAAAAAATTTTAGAAAAAGAAATTTATGGGTGTCGGTGACGTAATCTAATATATAATAAAATAATACATTCCTCGACTTCATCCCTGGTAGGAGGCAATAATGAACACGAAAACGCAAACTTTTTTGATACAATACCCTGTGCATTACCCTGTCGTTAACAGTCTCTGCTACCATTTCGTTGATGCTGTCGGCTTCTATTATTCTTCAATGAAATTATTCATTACCGTGTTCATCAATGCCTCGATTTCCTACCTCTGAGGGTTGAAACGGAGTGAAATTTCCGGCTGGGAAATAAACATGCTTCCTGAATTATTATGACTCCCTTTTTCCAGGGAATTCATTAATAAAAAGGAATAATATTAAAGAGGCAAAAGAGCACGGCACGACCCACGGATTGAACCTCGTTTCACTGGCTAAGAATTCTTCGGCAATAATTATATTTTCCTTTCGATATGATTCGCACAAGAAACCAGAAACAAGCACATATAAGCTGCGACCTGACCAGGTAAATCACTCGGCCTAGATCTAGAACTAGACCAAAGAGCTTAAGGGTCAGTGGTGTAAAGAAATACTTGATGATCTCAGACTTCTACGATCAGTTTAAAGAGCAGCGAAGGATGGCTACAGTAGACTAAAAAACTAATTAAAAGTGGAACATTTTTTCCACTAAATAAAATACTTGTCGAGTATTTTTACGTTCTTCCAGTAACAAAGCAAAAAAAAACTTAACAATTTTATTTAATTAAAGCAGGTCTTGCTTGTATTTTCCAATTTCAACTTTAGAAGTGCGACAAATGAATGCAGTCTGAAACACTTTAATAGTTCCTGAATGTTAATTGTTTCACTCTGCACTTAAAAATACATTTTCACACCGTATATACTAATTTGCATAAATCCCTCTGAATTCATTTCGATTAGCATATTTAGTAAAATACTTGAAATGCTTCCACATGAACAACTCTGTCGCATTTGCGAAATCCTGATTTCAGGAACTTTGAGAGGAAAATAAATTTACTTTTAGTAACCTAATAATGGGATAAACGAAATTTTTCCGTCAGCTTTAGGGACGGTTTTTGTAATTTGCATTAAAGGATTTGTATATCCGTACTAAAGACTAAAGATTTGTATTGATCTGTTATTGTGCAATATACAGGGGGTTTCGCTGCTATACGAACAGTTTTAAAATGACTTTGATAACTATTTCCGAATTGTAGTGATTTGAATTTGGTACGTTCAATATCTACGACGCTGTCAGTACAAAACACTCACATGAAAATGTTACTAATTGTCAATTGTAATTGTTTGGTAGTAGTGACAGGGTCAACACAACCTCGGCAATTAGTCTAGAATTAGCCGTATACTGGATTGTAGTCTTGATTGAATAAAGGTCCGTGTCTTTCACTCATGAAGAGTATTA
>QYTT01087895.1:17157-41415 GCA_006980735.1 Dasypogon diadema | reverse complement strand
AGTTTGCCCCTTTATTCCAAGGAACCTTGACTTAAATTTCTATGGGATTACTTCAAAGGGAATGTATGTGATATTAGTTACTACAAACTAATAAGAAGATACAAAATATCGCAAAACTCAAAATTTTCTTTATAAATATATAACAAGTTTGTCAAAAATGGAAAGCGTTCTTCAATAAGACCGCGGAATAATTCTTTGATGGCATCTTTAGCCATTTTCTGTAATTTTTAGAAAATAAAATTGTGCTATGATAACTGCAGATAAGTGTCGAATTATAAAATTTTTAAACCTTGTGTATGTAACTAATAAGGAATTACGAATAAGAAATTAAGAATTCACCAAAATATTTTGTTGTTACTCAGTTGAGCTAATCAATTTACTTCCAGTGGTGTTATCAAAGAGTGATATGTAGGTGGTGGCAGTTATTATGCATGCCTAACACAATTACAAAACTGGGGTGATGAAAATGTTAATCGTATCAGGTCTCGAGGGTGTTTATACTTGTGCATGCTGAAGCTGTTGCAAACGTCTATCACGTTACTTATAATAACACAGCGTTAACATATCACGATTTGAATAATTCCAGAATCGCTCACGTATCTGAATATTGTTGTCGGTTAACGTAATCCCTTTGAGGGAAAACAATGAAACTTAACATGTAGAAAGGAGTTGTATTTCACACTGAAGTTTAACCTTCTTTTTCATTGGTTAACAGCTGCTCATTATTCATAACTTGGTAGCGAAACAATTATTTTAATAAATTAAATTTCTGGTGGTAAATGATTGCATGTGTTTGTGAAAGGTTTTAAAACTCTGATTTCACCAACAATCAACAATCAACATTTGGGTGGGGGGGTTTTACGTTATTGGATTACTGGTTATTACTTTTAAGACAGATGGGTAAGTTAATACAAGGCACATATATATGTTGTGCTATTGTCGTGTTTCGTGAGAAATAGTGGGCTCCTAGTAGATAGCAAAATTGGTATGTGTTCCGTCAATTTTGATACCAGATTCAGCACACCAGAAATTACATCATTACATAAAAATTTGTAAAGGGGGAGACAAAATTTTTTTTTTAAATATTGCCTTAAGCTCAAGGGACAATCCCATGATGCACACAGCACAACTTCAGCGGAAGGAAGTTAGGCAAGAAGAGATTGGGAAATTTTAACCTGACAAATGTTGTAAGGGAGCCACAACTTTTGGCATGAAATTATTACTGTGCAACAATCCGAATGGCTCGATAGTAGTACATACCTCAACAGCAGGATTCGAACCCACGTCCACAGAGGATAAAATGTGCTGCATGCACCTCAGCTCGTTCGGCCATCGGCGGTTAACTTTAAGCACCTTTTATACATTACATGAATAGGAAATTTATTTCTAGCTAAATAAAGAAAGTCTTTCGATTACAGCAAATCAATTTGAACATTATCAGCACGCACATTTGATATCGGCATTTCGTTCCAAAATTTCTAGATTTTTCGTTTGGATTGTTCCAAATTGCAAATTTTTTGGTCAGTAAGTTTTGCTATCCTTTAGTCCCAAGCATGGAAATCCAACGGATTCAAATTAGGACTACTAAGTGGCCACTCATCTTTTGACAAAAGGTCCATTTAACTTTCAGAACACCACGTGTGAACTGTACCTGTCGAATGTGATGGGGTTCCGTCCTGTTGGAATCAGTAATAATCTTCGCGGAATGACTTCCAACAGTTCGGTACTACAACTGATTCGAGGATTTCCTTTTAGGATTTTAGCTTTTAGTGCTAAAGGGAAAAACATAAGATTTAATAAAAAAAATCTGAATAATATGAAATGTAAGCTGGGAACATGTACTTCAGACTTTTAAATTATTTAAAAAGGGACCGAAAATAGATCTCGACAACGAATAATTAGATATTTGTGATTCTTTTTGTTTTTGTATCTGGGAGGAATTTCTCCCAAAAATAACTTTAAAAGCATACGAAAATGTGAATTAAAAATTTACTCAAGTTAAATCTATTATACGTGATGGCTTTCTAAGATACATGTGATTAGGTTTCGGCCATTAACCTACCTGAAATATAACTTCGTTTGTGCGATTTTATGAATTTTATTTTATGCTCCTGACTAGAGATTGACTCGTGAATTATACCTTGTCGTGCTAAAGATATTTAAGTACCTTTCAGTGATCACGAGGGTCATGCCAGCGGAGGTACAGTGTATCCTTGATAGGTTCAAGCACGCCCAAATGTCTGTTATCAGGGAGAAAAAACGGTGAAGATTCGCAGAATTTTATAAATTATTTATGAAAAGGTCTGGTAGAGTCAATGGAACCTGTGGCCATCGACGAGGACCTGCCTTTCATAAAGAGGAGGAAACGTGGCTAGTGGCAGATATCTATCGACCGAAATATTGACATTTACAGGAAGCTGAAAGACAAATTTTGCGAAGAGGCGGCATAAAACTTGTGGCGCTCTAGATGTAACTTACGCACATAGTGATGTAGCCATGATTCTCTTGCCACCAAGCAGCGGACTGAACAAAACTGCTGGCCACGATCGGGCAGCGTAGTCTAGTCTCCAACCTAGATCTATTACTGGAGGCCAAAATAACGAGGCAGAAAGAAGTACGGCGAGAGGAAGGGGGTATAAGGATCAGCATGCTGCTACTTCCATAAAAAAAGCAGGGGAAGATACTGCTGCGCTCCTGGGATACCTGGAGGCAAAAATATGCAGAAAGGACAGGCCACCATTCAGGGGTCCTTATTTGCTGACTTTGATTTTGCTCTTGAGGCCCCTGAGGGGATCATGTCTGCTCGATTCTCTTGGTGAATGAGTATTCAGGATGAGCTACTAATGGGAAGCATGCGGTAAACCTCCTAAGGGATGAGGTAAAAAAGCAGAACAGCTTCCGAATAACTTGTGGGTCTACTACTATCTTCTGAATAATTTGTTATAAGTTTTACAATAAACATCAACACAAAAAAGATGCGGTGGAAACAGTATAATACTCTCCGTCACTCTCAGTAGAAAGATACAAATACCTAGGACACCACCTCCTCATGGGAGGTGCCGAAAGGTTGTAGGAGCATATCCTACGTTTCATCAGGTTGACTCAATAGTGGGCATAGTAATGGCCCACGAATGACCCTTCTTCTTGTTTAGTTTGTTTATACATCACAATTAAGAATAAATAAAGATTTATTTTATTTGAAATCCATTAGCAAATAGTGGAAACGCTTTGTTTCGAGTTAATAAAAGTTTTCCTATGAACATCCGCTGTATCAGCAGTTTACTCTCCTAAGAGCTAATTTCGGTCACTTTTGAATTAATTCACACTTTCTTGAAAAGAACCATTTAACCAAAATAGTTACTCCTATTTAATTTCGTGAAGGCAGAATAAAAGGGCATTGTTTCATATTCCATTCTTCTGATAAGGGATGTGTCTCATTATGTGGGGAAACAAATGAAGCGTTTATAAATAGGATTAAGTCATTGTAGGCGGTTTACTGAACTTTAGTTCTACGGTTAGAGATATTCGTTGTAACGTATACAAATCTATAAACCCACATAAAAGATACATTTATGGTAAAATCAAGTTTTTGGGTTTTCTGACCAGAGTAAAATCCTTCGTTTATTCAGTGGAAAAATTAAAATGAATGATTTTTCAATTATATTCCTTCAAACACAACGGAGAGTTTCCTTTTTTCGGTAAATCAGAAGTAATAAGAGCTAATAAATTTTATTTTCTGGTTTTAAGTCTGATTTCCATTCATAAAAATTGTGGTAGATATAAAGATTTTTCGTAAAGCATGAAAGTGGGGAAACATACTATCGCCATCGTTTTTGATGCGTTTTTCCTCAATAAATGAGAGACAGTTCGTAATATGCGCTAAACTGTTAGTCCAATTGAAATATTTGTTAAAAAACAGATGATTTTCCTCAACTGCGAATATATCCCTTTATGGTTCAATTAAGTTAGTGATTATTATCATTAAAGGTATATTCTACAAAATAATGATCAAAGTTGTCTCTTTTAGACTTTCTCCAAGTCTTCCAGGATATTTACATAATTATTGAGCAGTTAGCGCAATTTCTTCTTAATCCCTTAAAATGGCTAATAATGAAAACGGCCCTCGATGAAATGAAATTCTAAAATGTGTCTTTTTGTGAATTTGAGTACACAAATTGATAACGCCTATGATGAGGGTATCTTTGGTTATCGCTTCATTACCTACAGTTTACTTTATTTCCAAATGTTTGTAGAGTGTTTTTTTTTTACTAAACACCGCAAAATCTTATCCTTCACTTAAAACATAACCGCAACTTTCAATCTTTCAATCTATTCTGTGAAACCTTTGCTTCTCTTCCATTAGCTGACATGTGCTGCAGGTGAGAACGGTTTGCTTGGTAAATAATTTTCAAATCCTTAAATTATAGCATTGGCCTTTGTAAAGTGATGATACACCTAAAATTAAGCTTCTTTGGTTATGGAGGGAGTTAGAGAACTGTTAGGCTGAGATATCATTACCCCGAAGAAGTACACAAGTTGTTTGAAGGGCTTTCAGATCCATGTGTGTGAAGTAATTGAATTTTTTCAAGGTAACGTCGTGAGCAAGTTAATTAAGGAAATTAAATCCTTATTACCTCCTCCTTCATAACTTGTAGATATTTAAAAATGTCTATTTTCATTTCGTTTTATTATAGTTTAGGTGTTTATCTTGGAAGGGTTTTGTTTTAAGAAATGGAACACAATTTAAATAGATGAAAGAGACAATCATTTTAAAAGTTATCGAAAATGAACGGTGACACGAATTATGGATTCACTAATCTTTTGAAAAATTAAGGAAATAGATTGTTTATAGTTAAAATCCAGGTGGAAGGACTCGATAACTGACGATTTCCAATAAATGGACGGAGTGTCAACTTTCAAATTTGAAACAATTTTTGGACAGTGGATAAAAACCATTACACATTTTACGTAAAATCAATAAAAGAATTTAATTACGTCCATTATCAATAGAAATATATGGGAAAAAAATGTTTTGGTAAAAAGTTGGATGTCACACAAGGAGGCACTTAGCAGTTACTTTGGTTTTGACCCGATTTAAAATTTAACGGTCACTTGGAAGTCAACGTCGTTTTTTTTAATATAATGCCCTATTTGTGTTTCCGGAAATGGAGGGAGCGTAGAATTTTACGTTCGATTATATGATCTATATGGACTCCTTCAAGGTCAAATAATCCATATTCACTAGTAACGCGTTTTCAAATAAAATATTTAAGACAAAATGTGCCCAAACATGGGGGGGGGGCTCAATAATTATTTCGGCTATAATTATTCGCAAAGATTTCAAGATTTCAATGTAAGGTAATATAAATCTGAGTAATCTCTTGCCAAGAAATATCTATTATACTGACAAATAAATAAAGTACACATCCATTAATAGAGAGTATAAAATCTGTGGGTTGCACAGATTTGAGAATTCTTTCGTTAGTGGACAAACTCTTTACGAAGATGCTTTATTAAATCTGTAGTATTTTTAGGTGGCATTGGCCTCTCTATTTTAAAACGAAAGCTTTTCAACTTTACAAAATTGTTCAATACAAAAGCTATTGTATTCCAAAAATTATTTTAACGTACAATTGATCTCCATTTATTTATTTATATTTTTATATTGTTTAATACATTTTTCTCGACAATCTTGTGCCTGCAGATTTAAAGGTCAGCTACGTGTATGTAAAAATAAGTAGTTACGCACAATTCACTATATAAATATTTTTTTCTATTCCCTACATACCCTATAGCATAATTAGCATGATTAGTCTAAACCAATCATAGCTTCTTTTCTTGATAAAAATGATTATACTTCAAGTCATAGAGTCAAAGAAGTAAATAGCAATTTATTTAATGTATTTTGTTATTTTTCAGTGGTGTTAACATTCATATTTTTGTGGATAAAATTCTACAAATATCTTCTAGGGTTAACTTTGACTTCTTTGTCAGGAAATAGTCAGGGTTGCAATACAATAGAAAACAGATAAGCAATAAACCTTGAACTGTGCAGGAATTAAAAAGAGCAATAGAAAGTTTTTTTTGTATTTTGTAATTAAGGAGGAATATAAAATATAAAAAGATTATACCGAGTCGTACCAAACCTGTAATAAAAGCACAAAATATTAATGTTATTCGTGTCGTGTATCGTCATAAGTGTACGGCAGAGTATTTCTTTTGCAACACACAAACATCCAGGGAACATGAGATAATTTACCAGAGCATGCATAAAAGCTATCCACTTCTCGCAGTTCTTATATATTATGAGGGAGTTCATATAAAAAATAATCCTTCTTTGTCATTGTATTTGCGAATTCAAAATGACAATCGAATCGTATATGCAAATCCTATCGATGTTAGCATTGCATTAACATCGAGAGTAATGTCCTAGAAGTCAGGGATAGTTGTTCGTGTGCATGGCGAACTTTAAACATCTTTGTATAATATTTAAAACGGTTTAAACAGAGTTAAGATGTTTGATTGCTGACCATAAGGGAATCGTAGCAATTACTAGTCTTAAATTTTTGGAATTTTCCTATTATTTTAACAACTGTACGCACATACCGTATCATACTTTATTTTATTTTACATACACAAATCCAATTTTTCATGTATAATATTATATTATTTGTAAAGTTCTACAATCCAACCGATAAATATGCTGAATAGTGTGTCCTGGTTAAAGCCGAAACCATAAATTTGCATAGGTAACTAAATGTAGGCAGTAGTGGGTGGATACGTAATGAAATACAACTATGTATGACTATAGATCACTTGAGAATTTCTTTTTAGATATCAACACCATTTTAATTTTGTCAACTAGAGATCACTTTATGTATTTTACTATTACTTTTACTATTTACTATAATAGGTACTTTTTCCTACCACTGCTTTTAACAGACACTTTGTAATGGAATACTGCGACATTGTGAGGTACAACAATTTCGTATCACGTTTTTCACCAGAGAAAGCAATATTGATCTATAGCGATTCAAAGTCCGACTCATCGTTCGCTTACAATTTCTCCGACTGACGGAATTTCTATATTTCCAACTTTGTTTACTCAATTATTTTTATTTATTTTATTTTCAAACTCACCTTTAATGGATTTTAACTCTAGACTTAATTAACTTTAGGGGCAGCTTCCCCACGGTTTTCCAGTTCAATGACTGTCAAGGAAAACATTGCTTATCACAACCGTTTCTTCCATGCAATTAATTTTATTATCAACTCCTGGCGGTGTAACCGACTTTAGCTGCAGAAAACACTCGAAATGCTCAACCAAATATACATATATTTAAAAATGGTTTGTATTAATAGTCTTGGTATCGGATTGATATTGAATAATTTAGAAAGTGTTCGGAAGGCATGAAAAAAAATTCTATTGATAGTAATTTGTTTATAAAATTAGTATACTTGGTTAATGATTCCTTATCTGTGCACATAGCTAGTCTGGATGCTATTAAGTCCAATCTCAAGAAAGTGCGAATTTTAGAATTTATAGAGGTGACCCCAAAATTTGGCACATAATTAAAAATAAGTGACGTCTGATTACAAAGATCAGTTTGTTCAGGTATTCGGCGAGATTGGCTGAAAGTATGAATTCTGCCCAGGTGTAATTATACAGCTATTACAGATCAGATAAGTTCTGAGTAATGAGTATTCAAAATAAGAATTGCTTCGGAAAATTTTGTTACATGGGGGAGCTTTTGATTATCACAAACGTGTTTTTCTGATTTTAGAACATTCATTTACTTTCGCTTATTTTGAGTTACGTTAAAGAAAATGAGATCATTTATTTCGAGTAGAAAATATTGCTGTCTAGGTTTGTATTAGACGGAGTTGTTTTACTGAGTGGCATGCAGAGTTCACACTTTCTATTCTTTATGAATGCTGAATTAGTTAGGAGTTTTCCAAGTATTAGTCCATTGACATGCAGAGCTTTATTTGAGCAATTGAAAATATTTACGCTAAAAGTCTACGCATTTTGCAATGGGCTATGAAAACGTGAAACAAAAATATACACAATGTAAAATTAGTCAGAAGTTGAAGTTTGGAACTGAGATGAAGTTTTTCGCATACCTTTATGGCCCCGATCGCATAGTTTTTTTGAATATAACCTTTTTTAACTTCAACTCAATCTTAAATTTCAATACGAACAAGTCTATTTTCAATTCAAAGAAGTTCAAACTTTTTTCCCACAATCAGTATCAGTATTTAGGGTTTAAAGTATAGTAAGTATGCATAATTCAGTAAATGACGATTGCACATGCTAGTACTTGGACTTCTTTGTATTGAAATTAGACTACTTGATTATAAAAGCGACGTTATTGAAAAGAATACTTTTTGCAATAAAGAAATAATATAGATATGCTGACATAATTTTGGACAGCTGCAAACTGTTTGAAAACCCCAATTTGGACAATTTCGATAAAAAATAGACAATTTCACTTAGAACCTTTTAGCACGAGATTATTAAGTGCCAACCTTGCACAAACTCTATTGACATTCTTTCAATGCAGTCCTCAATAAGCCCAATTGATTTGACTAGATACAACTGGACTACATTATACGAGCAGAGAGGAACATTTATGTGAACAACCGCTTCATAAAAATCATTTATAAATAACGTAAATCGGTCCTAATATTGATCCTTGAGGGACCCCATGCCTCAAAAAGGTTGATGGTATCAGGTAGGAAGAGGATTCCAGGAAATTTTAAACAGAACCCGTCGAGGTCACCGCACTACATATTTAGAAATATATGGTAATTGTTGAAGCAAGTTTGCTAAGATCTTTAAATTGTTCAACTGATAGAAAATTTGGGGCTCGAAGTAAGCTGATCGGTGCACTGCTGATAATCAAGTTGTCTTGCTGTGATTGAAACACTCTTTCTTCATTTCACTTAAAAAGAAATTTTCTATTTACAATGGACATTTTTCAAGAGTTTCTTCCAAGTGAATTTCTCTTTAAAATGTATCTAAACGCATTTGTATGGCAAAAACATAGTCGAGTGAACAGAATGTTAACAAAGTTTCGAAGTTAAATAGGTTCACTTATTATTTATAAGATGTTGCAAGGCTCGATGTGATCTAGTTAATTTTTAATTTCAAATGTATTTACCATGACTAAGTTGTCAGTGGGCTTAAAATCAGTTAGTGAAGAAAACAAAATAGTTTTATTCAACGGTTCATAAAATCTTTAAAAGGAAAGTAGAATAATACTTGCGTGACACAAGTCATAATAACTTTTATAATAGATTTTGCCGTGATTATTCAAACCAACGAAATTTCAAAACCCTCGTGTAAGTTTTTTAGTCACCATAGCATAAATTAAAAAAATTGAAAAAGGAATTCTGGTATCAAATAATCAATGGGTATCGTCTATAGTAATTGTCTCGAAAAGGAATTGAAAAGAAATCGGGATAAATACAGAATTTAAACAGACTATAAACAAGGCTACCGAACATTGCTCTTTCCATAGTTGCGAACGTGACAATTTAGAGAGTTTAGTTTCTTTTCACTTTAACAGCGTGACTACTATGATGTAGCAAACTTTGTTAGGAAAACGACATAATAGGCATAAATGATTAAAAAGGCTTTCAACAAAGTTGTATTTTTAGATACGAATTAATGAACGGTCGCGTACGTGATGCGGAAAAAATTTTTTTGTTGAGCACTTTAAACTTGCACTTTAAAAAGATTTGTGACAAATATTATTTTAAGTTTTAGTCGTTTGTTATAAGAATTGGCGACCACTAAGGTAGAGATTGATAAAGTAAGTTTGCTGAATTTTTAAAACTTAAAGTAGATCTATACATTAGATCGTTACTGGTGGTAGGGTGAGTAACGCACACATATACAGATTTTCTCACCATTTTTAATTGAAATCGACAAATAATGTTCTTGGCTCTCGGAGTTTTTTCAGTACTCCAGAAAATCGTCATATCTTTTTATCTAATTTATGTAGTTTGCTAACCTCTATGCGACACAGCAATTTAGCAATTTCTGACTTTTGATATTCTGTCCAGGAGGACTCTTACTTCGTACATGCTATTTGTGCTTGGAATAGTTTACCTGCAGCCATCTAGCGTGCCGGTCGGTCAGTATCACTTTAGGTGTGTGATATGATTGTTGAACGCAAATGGCAGCGTGGGTATAGCAGTCGTCATTCTTCTGTTCGGATCCTTTGAGAATGAATTTAGTAGCCTATGTCTCTTTATCAGGAAAGAAAAATTCCTTCGCTTGTGCTGCCATCTATTGGCTCCACTCCATGCAGTAGTAACTAAAGGAAATGTAATGTGGCTTGGGATTATTCTGAATAATAAATTGGAAGCTGGAAGCCACACTTAGACAACTTGGACCACTTTATGGTTTTATGAACCTGCCGAAGAGTAGTCATTCGAGTATTATCCACGGACTGCGATGTGGTGGTAGGCTTTGGAAATTTAACGCAATTGCAAAATCTTCAGCTCAACAAGTGTAGGGGGTTGAAGGTCATTCTCAGCCAGGCAGATATCAAAGCTCTTATAAACCCGTTCGTTACTTCAAAATTAGTTAGAAACCATAAATACTCGCAGATTGGGTAAGCAGCACAGATTGTGGGAGCGACCAAAGAATTGTGGGGGTAACCTTATGTCAACCTTTAAAGATTCTGGCATACATCCTCACGGCGTACAGCTCCTTCAAAACATATCAATACAAAGTCGGCAAATGCCGAGAAGAGAAGAAAACGGTGACGTAGTTCTTGTGTTAGTGCCCGTCACTTTCCTCAAAAACACAAAAAATTTGGAGCGTTACTTCCGTCACGAGGCAGACGAAATTGGTAGGAGCGTATCCTGGATTTCACCTTCAGTGGTCAGTAATTGTTCAAATTTAATTGGTGGTTTTACGTTTTTGTGTTACATTATAATTCATCATTTAAACAAATATTTAGGAGAGATAATATAGATAATCTTTTGTTGTAATACGTTTTCAAAGCCTTTTGAATTTAATTGAAAAAAAAACAAAAAGCGGATAAAAAGCCAAGGCAGGGACATTAAAGCTCTTAAGGCGCTAATATCTAATGTGGGCTAAAATGCCTGTATTCATTGCAAGAAATAGCATATCAGGAGAAATAAAATTCATGTCTATTTTTTCTTTTGGTCATAGAAAGGTATTGTTAACCCGCCTTCACGTTCATTAAAATACATTTCTAGAATTCTGGTGGAAGGATCGAATTAAAAATTTCACAGTCGGAAGGACTGCATTTAAAATATATTTATGTGCAACAAAGAAATACAGCTTTGTTTTGCTGCTGTAGCTGCCACTTCAAGTTGCATCCTAGAAATTGATATGAACGTCATGCAGCATGTATGTGCATTTTTAGCAGTTGCGGAAGTGAATCTGAAACTCTCCGTTGTAGCTGACTGAATGTTTGAATATTAACTAGCTGCAAAGCAAATAAAAACAGCTAATTTCTGGAAATATCGCATTTTGTAATCCGTAGAGAGATATGCATCGTTAAAAGAGTTATCATATCATGACAATAGTTCTAGCCGTATGTACCAGCGTTGAAAGCGATATTCTAAACTCTTCCAAAGTGTGTCACTTCGTAGGCGTCATCACCGCCTCAATTTTATGAATGCTTTTGGTGTTTTATCACTTCTGTTTAATTCCTTAATTGTTGGTCGTAGTCGGTAAATAAATGCATTTGCATGTGAGGATTAGATTAGTGTTATTTCTAAGTTCCCCTGGATGTATTAAAGTGTTTTTTTCCTTAACGGGTTACCTGACTAAAACAATAAATTAATTTTAACTGTAGCCCAATGGAACTAGCAACACACTAAAGATACTCTAAAACATTTATAGTTACTTTAAAATACTCTTTCTTGAATTACATATGTGCTATAGTCCGCCGGCCTTAGGATTTTTTTTACTTGTTTCTGATAGTTTGAAAAGATATTGATGAGTGTTTTCATCTGATGGTAAGGAAAAGCTGTGTTCAGAATGACCGTAGAGAATCGTAGAGTCTAGTACGTGAAGTTACGGATACTCAAAATTTCATTAAAAATAGTGTCTTTTGTCAGAATATATGTACATAATTGAATTTCTGACATTTGTAAAGTAATCCTTTCTTGGTTACATTTTTTAATCTATTCTAAAACATTACAAGGATTGCCACAACCAAAACATTCTAAATTACAAGCCATGCACAAGAAGAAGAGCAAGAACACTTAACTCTTTTTTATGAATGTTTGAAAATAGGCGAAATTGGGCTTGTATATACTTCGTCATGTGTTTTTTTTTAGTGATGAAATTGATTGAGTTGCGATGCACAGATTGGGACGATAGTTAAGAAAATGACACAACTTTCTACAGGCAATTTAATCCAGTCTTTAAAAGCAAACTCTAAAAGCAAATGAGCAAAGAAATACGATCTTCAGTCTGTAGATGAGGCTGATAAGTCTGTCGACTACGATAAATAGCACAAAAACCATAGTCAAAAAGTATAACTTTTTTAATAAACCCAAATGTAATTAAACTTTCGGTGTTTTCATTAACATTTGACATTTGAAAAGCATTTAGAATTCGATGTAAATACATTAAATGCAAGCCGTCGCGATTTTAACTTTTTAATTGTTATGCTCTCTACTTTTCTCATTAAAAGATACTCGTGTATACGCCTATATTTTAAAAAAACGAGTTTTCTATTAGGATATTGGAGAGAGCCTGCAACAGGACAGGGTAGCATTTGTACTGACCATTTACTTATAAATTTTGAAGTTTAAATCCTAAAAACAAACCATGCAATAAAATTTTTATTTGAATTAAAAACTTTTCATAAATATTTTATGATGGAGTATTTCAGTTCCATAAATAAATTTTTCCAAGGTTTAAATAGATTAAGCTATTAGCAAAAAAACTTATTTGGTAAAGGTTTAGATATATTTCTTATTGGTTTAAATTCATTTTCTGAAAGTTTAAATACGTTTACACTTTGTTTAAATTTATTTGCGGTTGGGTTAAATAAATCTTCGAATGTTATATCAAAAAATGCATCCAAGGATCAACACTATTCTGGCGATGGAATCCGTGCTTTGTCCGAAAACTGGGAAAAATGATAGATAATAATAGACAGCATTTTGAATAAAATGTAGTTTTGGCAAAGATAAATAAATACAAAGGGTTCCCGGCTTCTTTTTTGTGAATTCAAGTACCTAATATAAGAATACTGGATCGAATCGGTCATGTCTTTCACTGCATAACTTTTTGCTGTCTTTCTACAGTCAAAAGAGTTAGCAGATTTGTAAAGAGCAACAATACCTTTTGCAGCTGATTGAATAGGGATTTCTCCACTATACGACACATTGTGAAGATATTACAGAATTTTGCCAAGAGTAATTCTAAAACCATCTGAGTCGTTTGAAAATTCAAATGGAATTAAAGTGAATTTGGTGTCAAATATTTCATTTCGCTTTATATTGGATTTTTAGACAACTTGACATTTTTGAAATTACTTGCCACGAAATTTTGTAATTTTGCCGCAGCGTATTATGAATTTTAACTTTTAGAGATATTAGCATCACTGATTTTTTAAAGAGTTAATAAAGGTTTCATTTTTAGAGACTTTGAAAATTGGTAGATACAGATGGGACCTGATGAACTATAAGTCACCGCATTATCCACTGGTTCACCGAACGCTCCGATATTACCGAAGACCTTGGAAAATTGAGTTATATTGCAGCTCACAATTTTGAGAGCGATGTAAATCCGATTGCCATTGTGTTGACAGATTATTGTTTTATAAAAATAAAAAAATTTGTTCACAATCTAAGTTCGCTAGCATATTACAAAAAGAGAATCAAATACTAAGTATCAGAAGTCAGGGAGGAGCAATAGATGACGTTAAAGAACTTCATGAACTCAAGGATTTATTTCATTTACGTATTTCTTAATTCTTTTATCTTTATGAAGACCAAAATCTGAACAACGTAACTAAAAGCATTATAGATACATTGAACTGATATTGCCATTTTAAGAGATTTCAATATAGTTTTCCTTTAATTTCCATTATTGCTAGGAGATTTGATCTGTTTGGAAAACGGCCTAATTTTTACAGTCATGCGCTTAATTTATTATGAACACCGTCTTTTCCTAATAAATTCCAGGTTCTCGGACTTATTGCAGATAATTTGCCCATTTGCTGGGAAAAAGCGCACTACCCACCTGATGTGCAATAGGAAAGGGTAGTTTACTAAAAATATTTCATTCTCAGTGGAGTAAATAGTTTAATAGATAACGGATTCCTATTTCTTGTATGCGCACGTATTAATTCTTCAAATAATTTTCGCTCAAATAAAGATGGCACCCAAAGTATTTTGTGAAAATATTGTGTGTACATATTAAAATAATATTAAAATAAAATAAAATAACATGCGCACGTATTAATTCTTCAAATAATTTTCGCTGAAATAAAGATGGCACCCAAAGTATTTTGTGAAAATATTGAGTGTACATATTAAAATAACAATTGTTACAAACTATATTTCAGAGAAAACGGTAACAGCAAGTTTTTTATGTTATTAAATAATATAAAATGACACGAAAAGTTGAGATTCTCATGTTTTCGTAAGGCGGTGGATTTTAGATTTTAGAATATGCACTTAGCGAAAGATATTTCGAAGAGAAAAAGGTAGAAATTAAAACATTATTAACAAATATAAGCTTGTCATAAAGAAAACTTGCTGAAATAGCAAAAGTTTCCGTTGGGTCACTAACGAAGTCATTAAAAAAAAGAAAAGGAAAATGTGGGCGAAAGTTGATAAGCACTCAAAAAAACGACTGGAAAATTGGAAAAAATTTTTGCAAAATTGCTACAAATTAAAAATGGAGCTAGCGAAATTGATCAAGACGTTGGAGTGAAAGTATCGACGCGTACACTTCAACGGCGTTTATATGAAAACGGATTAAAGCGCCACAGTTTCTTTTAATTTTTTGGTTTTAATTCTTTTTGCTAGAATAAGTTAGCTGAACAGAATAAAATTATATTTTGCTTTTTGAAACTGTTTTCTTACTTATATTTTACCCGTATACAAAATTTAAGAAAAATGAGATTGTTGCCAATAATTCCTCAAATTTATAAGAACTTTGAAGCTGATTCAGTCTTGTTTAAAGAAATTAAGTTTATTATGTTTGTCTCTTTATACCGTTCAATAAAATGTGAAGGAATTTCCCACAAACTACCTTGGGCTCGATTTGCATTTAAGCGAACAGAGAGAGCTCCTACAGGAAAAAGTACCATGTGAACTAACAAAAAATTGAAAACCATTGTTCGGTACTTATTCGATTGAGAACGAAATATATTTAGTACACTATCCTTTAATATGGCTTATTAAGCAGGTATTGCATTTATACCATACTTACGAAGGAATAACTTGAAATAATGCCGGGGACCTGGAAATTATGAAAAAGAGTTGTTTATAATAATTTGGTGCACGACTGTATGTTAAAGTTTGCGGTAATTTCCCTTGGATTACGTTGTCCGAAATTGTTAGTTAAAAATGAATAAGTTCCCTAATAAAAAATTAAACAATTTTCAGTTATTTTTTAACCTAAAAGAAATTTCTTGGAAATATTCTGAATCACAAAAAACTCACAAAACTCCTTACGTACTTTTTCTGGCACTAAATTTACACTTCTTGCACTAAACACTTATTTTTGTATTGAGATAGAACAAGAACAAAACAGCTCAAAATTTTAATACCCAAACGTTTTCAAATGTTCGAATTTATTCGCTTACCGTTTCAAAACAAAACTTCTAAGAAATCAGAATTTATGGCTCGTAACTGATTTTGCAGTTCCGAAAGGTTCGAGAGCAGAGGTATGAATGGGACTAATGAAAGTTGGACTGAGATTTCATACAGAAGTTGTTGTTCATTCATATCCTCGACGCACCAATCAGAGGACAAAGCTTTCGAGTGGCTGTGAGGGTGGATTTGATAACCAACGGTTTTCAGTGTACTCACGTCAACACTTGGCATTGATACAAGGGGGAGCTTTTCGGGAAAACTAAGACCGTGGGAAACATCCAATCCTCGCAGGAACTTTGATAAAATTTCCTAAAATTGCAAAATATCACGAAGTATGTATAATATAGGCACTTCTAATTAATTGTTGTAGGTATAGTCTCTATTAACAGAGGCAGGAATGACTTATTACAGTTACTTTAAAAATAGGGGATTTCCAGGCATAAAGCTGCAAGAAATTCTATGTTTCTGCCGATGAATTTTTACAATTAGAGGTGCTGCAATGCGGAAAAGCGGTAAATTCTAGTAGTTTTCTAGTTTTTAGTATTACAACAATTAAAATTGAGTGCTGACGAAATAAGGCCCACAAAATAAATAGATTATTTGCAAGAAATCTGCAATTATTATTAATTTAGAGAATAATTTGTTAATGTCGCGCCCACCAGTTATATTACTTTTAAGTTAAAAAGTATAGCATTCTGTCAACATTTATTCCAGAATTATATAGGTTACTGGACATCATCATCATTTGTTTGATTCAACTCTTAAAGGGTATTGTCGCTTTAACCATTTCACCTATCGAAAGTTTTTGATTAATTCCTGCAAAACTTCTACCGCCCTAAGTTCCTTTCAATCGTCGTACACGAGATCTTCAGCGCTTGCTGGGACCTTTTAGGTATTCCTCAACAGTCGCTTTTAACTCCCTCACACTTGTCGTCGGAACGCATGCGTCTGTCAAGAATTGTAGGTGGAAAAGAAAGTAGGGGGTCTTCCCACTGCCCTCTTCAAAGTTTTAATTTTGGTTTTAATCTTCAACCGTTGTGTACCATAAATTTTACCTGACATTTTCCAGAGAAGGTGAACCCATTGAACACAGAGGAAAAATTTTGATTTTGTTAAACAAAAGCCCTTTTTCACTAATTCATATTGTGTACCGAAATTTTTAAAAGATATTTCTATTGATAATTGTTGCAATTAAATACTTTTTTGATTTTATGTGAAACGTGTTCTCGCTGCTCAAAAATAGTTTCAAATGTGAATCTTGACACTCCATCCATTTATATCAAAAGGTCAGTGCATATTCCTGTTAAACCTTTCGCGGTACGGAATAATAAATGTCCCTAGTTTATGAACCAAATTATTAACTTAATAAACCAGAGGTATAATTCGATAATTCGTATAAGAGATGAAAGCGCTTCCTTCCGCTTCGGAACATTGTCATGCCTACTATTTTAAAATTGTTATCATAAAAATAAATTTGATGTTAGATTCCCAACAAACAAACTTTGGAATAGCCTAAAAACTGCGGGCATTAGATCTAAAAAACAAAGTACCATATTAACGTCGATCTTAATGTACTAAATGCAGAATTCACGCATTCATGTGATCTTAATGCGGAGTCTTATGCAAGTATAATACCTAGTAGTGACTTCCCTTCTGATGGTTTTTCTTAAATAACAGTTTATGAAAATGAAGTAATGGAACCTGTGTTCTCTATGAAATCTGGAGTAATTAGACTTGACGGCATTCATCTAAAGTATGTGAAACTGTCTATCCGTGGTATTATTATAAAGAATTCTACTGAAAGGAGTATGGACCTGTATCCATTTGACCATTTTTTCCAGAATTTGAGAGATTATTATATAAGGAGATTTCTATAAACTTGAAAGACAACAACTCTCTAAATCCTATTCAGTCAGGCTTTAGAATTCAACATAGTTACACTACCGCTCTGCTCAAAGTTGCAAATGATATTCACATACCAAAAGAGTTATCACACTGGTCGTACTGAACTTTTCTAAGACTCTTCACAAAGTTGATCTTAAATTGTAAAATGCAATGATTTATCTTGAAGTTTTTTACCAATTAATCGTGGTGTTCCACTGGAATCTGTCTTAGGACCACTATTTTTTTCAATTTTCATGAATATTATGTCGAATGCAGTAACATTTTGTAAATTTTATCTTTATACGGATATTCTATAAATATTTCGATATTTCTATGCTCTAGAGACTTATAGGAGTTGGCATTCATAAACTCAACGCTGACCTCATATGGTTCAGCAATAAGAAATTAAGACTTAATTCTGCTAAAAACAACTCTGTCATCATAAATGAGGCATAATTGAGGCTGTTACGTGTGTGCTATCCAACCTATGAAATCAAGGCACGATAGGGGTTGAATTTACAACGAAATAAATAAAATTTAACACAACAAATTCAATCAAATTATTATAAACTACTCAATACCCTGGTATGATCGAGTATTTTTTATTTTTCTTTTATTGCCTAGAGAAAAATCGTTCGTTTTTTTTCTACTTCTAGCTTACTTGCTATTTTCCTTATACTTAGCTGTAAGGAATTTAGCTTCATTTTATTTTCTTATACTTTTATTATACCTTCACTTTATTTTAAATCTATTCCTATTTTTTCTGTCATCTACATTTCAGTTTTTTACATTTACCTTTGTATCTTCTTTCTGTGCTTCTATGTGTAGGTAATAAGTTATTTAATGAATCTTTTAATATCTGCACTGTAAATTAGATATTTGTTAAATTGTATCAGGCATGTACCAACTTGGTATTACTCGGCAGCATATTCAATCGTGAGTGCTATTACTTCACTTTAAAAAAAAGTGAAATGCTTTTAAATGCTTACAAATTCCTTTTGTGAATATTCTATTTACATAAGCATTCCCTGTATATCAATAGAAATTAATATCTCAGACTCGTGGTACAACCGGAGCTACGTCACGTTATAGTTCGATATAATCTCCCACATACAAAAGGGATATAAAGTTCAATGCGAGCACAAGATTAAAATATTTAGGTGCAGTAGGGATTTTTCTTAAGGTCAAACGTTCAGTAGAATTTTGTAGAATATATGTAATCAACTGTTATTTTGTATGAAAATAGGAATCATAATCCCAGAACATGAATGCGCTGCACAAGATACATATTAAACTTTTATTAAAAACCGCCGCAAAAAAGGCAATTTTCATTAACAAAAGCCATGGACTGACTCGTGTAATCGACGAGCACGAAGAATATTAAATCAAACGACATGTTTGTTTTCTATGATATCAGTGTCCTCTTACTAGGTAATTAATCAGCTACTTGTCACTCAGCGGTGATAACTGTTTTATTTGCATGTCATAAATTTACGGAATAACAAAACACTTGAGTCCCATTTGGATAACGCAAATATGTAACGATTATACGTGTAGGTTCCTACACAAGTTCTAAATACAGCGTGAGAATATTTTCTGATTTCACGGAACTAATAACAACTTTAACTGAATTGTATTGTCCAGTGTAGAATTCTTGTTTTATATGAAATTTTAAATATTTTTGTGAAATCTCCTAATGCACATTAATAAATATATGTAACAAGTTCTAAGTTTGCATATTTCTATTTCAACCTTCATTGAACTGGGTTGGACGGAGAGCGCACAAAGTAAAACTAAACAATAAAAAGCAAAGGAGAAAGGAATATAAGCTATAAGCAGAAAATAACTAGGGTTAAAATGTAAGACTTCAAATACAGATATTAGAAATATAAAAAAAGAAAATTCTAAAAGAGAAAAGAAGATAATAATTATAAAAAATAAAGATGAAGATAAATTAGTTAAGAGACAAAAACACAAAGGCGAGCAGCATCAATATGAAAAGTAAAAGACTGATGCATTAAACGAGCGGGTACGTTTATTCCGACTTTAGTTAATAATTCCGGAGATCTAATTAAATTGTACAATATTTTATGAAGGCTGTATTCACACTGAATAGAGTAAAACATGTTTTTTCGCAACACAAAACAAAAACTCAGGAGCAAAACATTTCTAAACACAAATTTTCATGGGAAATAATTATCCTATTCACACTAAGTCAAACAAAAGAAAAACAAAAGCAAAAAAGAGAAGCAAAAGCAAGCAATCATCAGGTCGACTGAGAATTATTGAAACACCAGTACAAGCAAAGCAAAAGAGCAGAAAAACCTGAGAATAAAACGAAAAAGCATGCTGTGTGTCGATGCAGGTTCCCTTGTTTAATCATATCAGTTCATCCTTTCTCAACTCTTCTAAAAACCTTAAAATAATATTGTCTTCTGTACGATGTTTATTATGTGGATGTACCCAAAATTTATGCAGCACTATTTCACTTCCTGTTAAAATTATTGCCATTGAAATTGCCACAATATTTTCATCCAAACTGTGCGATATGACTATATATGTATTTGTTACTGAAATGTTTTGTACACTCTGTAAAAGAATGTTTTCGAAATAATGCGCCTTTGCTTTAGTGTGAATACGCGTTAGTCAAAAATCAAAAAAGCACGATTTTTGCATTTTTGCTCATAAAACGTTTTGCTCTATTCAGTGTGAATACAGTCTAAGTCAAACTTGTCTAATCTGCTATTCTAATCAACATTAGAACCTTCGACTTAGAACCAGGTGAATTTGCGTTGAATAGCTTCAAGTTTATTTATATGAACCATTTATTTTGAAAGTGGCCTAAATCCACTTTTACAGCCATAGGAAAAATACATTTCAAAGGACTTAAATTACGCTTACATTGCGATTTTTACTGAGAAATGTGACTTAGGCCGCTTTCAAAATAAACAGCTTTTATATGAAAAATAAAATGGATTCCAGATGGTTGAAGCATATTCCAGTACGGACGTAACCAAAGAAAAATAAAGAGCTTTGAAAAAATATATGAGTTTGAAAGATTTACAGCATCTTATAATGAACCTTAGCATTTTAAATGCTTCGTTAGATACCTTACTGACATGTGAGTTAAATAATAGCTTATTATCAAAGCATACACCCAATCATTTACTTCAGAAATGCGCTCTACAATAGTATCATTAAATGTTTAATCCCAATGTATTGTATTCTGTTTTCGAGAAAATGTAATACATTTACATTTGTCCAGATTTAAGAGCAGATGATTGAGATTACGCTACGAAATCAACCTTAGAATGTCAGTCTGTACAAGAAGGAAGTCCAATGAATCGTTTACCCTGTAAATTTGAGTTGATATGCAGGACAACAGGGTTCAGAAAATTTTTGAGGAAATATTACACTTGCAGGCCATTAACCACACTTCTGAAGATTCACTTTTATTTGTCTGGCAGGTTTTCGACCATCTCATATTTGTGTAACCGCACTATTGGAAATAACAAGTGACATTCACGAAGCCATGGATGATAGTTTCCTAATTGTCCTTGTCTTGCTTGACTTTAGCAAGGCTGTTGATTTCACTGATCTCGGCAGTCAGATTGTATAGGAAAGTGTTTCAATCTGTAAAACTTTGCAACAACTCATTGAGCCTCGAATTCCTTCACCGTGGAGTCCGCCAGGGCTCCATTGTTGGTCCACTCCTCTTCTGCTTATACATAAATGATCTCCCCAATATAATAATGAATGCATCTGTACATTTGTATGTCGATGGCGCACAGATTTACCGTAGCCGGTCAATCGGAATGATGGAGGATTGTGTGAAATCCTTAATTCTGAAAACTTACCTGCAATACTGTTGAATAATATCACAATCCCGTACAAGCGGTCAGTTAAAAGTTTAGCGATCGACCTCAATGCTGAATTACACTAAGGAAAGTTTACGATAACCTCAGATAATTAGGGGTTGATTCCAGTCCACTCTCTCATAATTCCCCACTTTACATTTGGTTGTAGAATTTTTCCACAGCTCAAGACAGAGCCCTATAGAGTATCTTTGCTTTGTTTCTCCCTTTGAAACGTATCTTACCCATCGAGTGCTTAGACTACTCCTACATAAACTTGTATATCGCCAACAGCTGTCATACCTCTTACAGTCTACTAGGCAGAGAAATATCCTTATTCCTCGATGTTGTTCTCGTTATGGAAAGCGTTCGTACTTTCTTCAGGGCGCTCGATTGCGGAATTTCTTGCCAGTATCTATCCAATGCTCGGTATCCTATAAGAGTTTTTTAGGGCAAATTGTGATCTTGGGAATATTCTGATTCAGACGCTTATTGTGACTCTTATTACTTGTATTGTATTGAATACTGTTACTGATATTTTTATTGGAAATTTTTGTCCTCCCTTTCTCTTTATTTTTTTTCTCTTCTTTGGATTTTATTTAAATTTATTCCTGTATTACAAACTTTAGATTTGTTCGTATTAATTTTACATAATAAGATCTTGTATCTTTGTGTTGATTCAAAGAAATCATTATCATTATTATTACTTATTGTAGCGCAATTTTCCTCAAGCTTAATTATTTTTGCAAACATAGACTTGATGTTGCTTTAGTTTTGAATTTGAATATGAAAATTAAGATATCTATGGCCTTGTGTATACTTTTGTTTAGTGCGTGAAATATGAAATTGGATAAATATGGTTTGATATATTCATATTTAAGTATTTATATAATTTGTACCCACTGCTTAAAAATAAAACGTGTACTTGATTTTGAAGGGTTTCACCTCTTTTGTACTGCAATCCCCAAAGAGTTGAATAATATTGGATTGATTTTGTTCCATGAATTCGTTTACTTTTTCCTGACTTGATATTAAGGAGAGCGTTATCTAACATTCTAGTTGCAAGCGACTACATTGAGTGATCACAAATGAAAACTCTATCAGCACATGAAAAGATTTAAAGAAATGCTTAAAAGCTGTTTGTCTCAATTTTGTGCGAACGTTCCAGGTCGGATCGGGGGATTGAATGATAGCACGCGTCAAAAAGACCCTCCTTTAAAGTCAACTTACCGCAAGTAAGTGGAAGAAATTACAAGTAATTTGCATTGCAAAAGCGAACTTTTTCCTTTTCCACTTAGAAAAATATTTCTCCAAATGATTACAAATGAAAGAACACCCCATCAAATCTGCGATTAAGAAAACACCAAGAGTCGGCAGATGCTCCTTTGCGAAAGATCCCTGAAATCTTTTGGGAAGCGAAAACAACTTTTTAACTACACATACCTCGAGCTGATGTATTTATGTCCTACATTTTATCTTACAACGGAAACGCTTAATCTAGGAATTCGTACTCAAAATTTAACTGCCTTACAGGGAAATTTAAAAACTTGCTGTGCTGCGATTGTGTGTAAACCTATTTGCAAATATTAAGCTGCGGGCTTGAGACTGCCGACTTTATACCATCCTGGATAAAATAAATGCAGCAATTAACACCACAGGAGTGAAAACAGCACTCATGACAGCGTTGGAAGCTGCACATAGGCGAGGCTCTGAAATAAAGGTGCACAAAGTTCCCCGGAAATCGTTTATAGCTTGCTGCTGCATGTCCGGTTCAAATCTCTGTAAATTTTTCAAATGGGAGAAATTGTGTCAACACTATTGTACACCTATCCATTGCTTTTATTACCTGATTAAAGGTCACAGTGGGAACGGACGTTAGCATTGGTTTCAAACTTTGGGTAATTTCTCCATATTGTTTTAAGAGTTGGGCACCCTGCGTTCCATTAGCACACTCCGAAATCATCATCCAGAACTTTTGCAGCTCCAGTTCACGGGCACATTTCTCACCTGGATAAATATTGTCTTGGAAATTTTTACCAACCATCATCAGACAGTTGATATAATCGAGAACAAGAGACTCCTTCGTCCGGTCAGTTCTATACGAATTGCCTTCGATGTGTTCAATGGCACAGGCTTGAACTCTGTTTCCGTAACATTCATTTGGTCCATGCTGGCAAGTAAATGAGACATCAGACCCCTGTGTAGTGAACTGTGAATTGGGAAAGAATAACGAATTACAGGTTTTCGAATTGAGTTTTTGTGCAGCTCTTACCGACGCTTTTCCGAATGGAATGAATTTTACATTTACAAAATCATTTAACCCACTTTTGAGGGCGGGGTAAAGCTGTTGAGTAATGAAGGCTTGACTATCGGGACACAGAGACTCATAGTACACAGCAACATCCACCTGAAAAGGAAAATGCAAAACAATTAAGATTTTTTTTTTAATGAGTATGACGTTATTTATTTATATATTTGGAGAATACGTGCAGAGAGTTTTAAACGTTTTAGACTGAATCGAAATTATTTCTATATATTTCAAGGGACCAGGATTTGCTAAAAGAATACACTACACGAGTATAAAGGACCACCTATTATCCCGACCCAAGTGCGTTAAAATCCTCTTTGAGCTAGATTCTTATTTTATACTATAGCTGCATCGTTGACAACTAACCATTCTAATAGAACC
>QYTT01087895.1:0-10864 GCA_006980735.1 Dasypogon diadema | reverse complement strand
TATTATTTATTAATGACAAACTGATCTTGCCAAACTGTCAATTGTCAATTTGGTCATTGAAAATGTTGCAGCGATCTGAATAGGGTGTAGTTCGATAATGCCAAATAAAGAAAGTATGGAGGCTGATGTGAAACTTTCTAACCCAAATCTCCAAATTTTTGAATGCTTTTCTTAACCACATATGAAAATTCCACCCATTAAATTTTTTTCGGTTAATTCGCGTGGTACCCACAGAGTTTTGACACAAAACCAAGCTTTAATTGTAATTCGAAGCATTTGTCTGGTGAATTCTAAACTTGAAGATTACATCTACAGAAATTAATGTAAGATTTATTCTGATTATACTGCGTATAGTACTTCATAATTGATATCTGATGGTCTTACTGAACTGGGTTCATCTTTCAACCCGAACGAAAATTTGTACACCTTCTTTGGCATATTTGGGCTGTGCTTGCGATCTCTCCAAACCAAACAGAAGTTTTTTGATGTCTTAAGTGGACTTTTTCTTCAGTCTTGCTGACGATTGCAAAGGTTTAAAGAACCTGGCTAACATCCGAAAAAACCATAAATCTTCTACCGTATAGTAATCTAGTTACCCTATTCGAGTTCAGTCGGGTCAGAATTCTTACGAAGAACCTACAACGCATAGAAGTGCACACGTTCAAAAACGACAGAACTTTCCCTTACACCTAATAACTCACTCCTTTTATTAACTGAACCTTGCATTTTAGTCTTGATTTTTATTATTAGACATGAATGTCCCATACATTATTTTGTTGACTATTCTGTTAAGTCTGTGCCGAACTTTTTTGGATTCGTAAGATATTTACTGTAAGAAAATTAGATACATTTTAACTATTGAAAGTCAATTTGATTTTTATTGTAACTAATTTATAATATTTTTCATAAGATCGAAATTAAAAAAAATAGAATCCAGAATCTTGCAAAAATGTTTGCATTTTGACTGTTCTAATATATTTTTGTTGAATTGTTCATCCATTGTTCGTCATTCTGAAATTCATGATTCCTATAGTCAATGCCACAAACAGGCATGAAACACTTTCGGTTTAATCTATGCTTTTAATTCACCCGCATTTGTCAGTTTATTTAAATAAACTGTCGTAAAACCATATTTTCCGCGAATAATAAATTTGATAAGCTTGCTATTAACCTGTTCGATGAAATTAGAGCACTTTTATCAGAAAAAATGAATATGAATCTCTCGTTTTAAATTTCCCTGGTGAACGCCACCTTGTTCCCCAGTCATACACAAAATCTCCCTTGTTCGCGTGGATATTCAGCTTTATCTCAGTTCAATCACTCTTTTTATTACACGTTAATTTAAACAATTCAAGTCCAAGCTTTTCAGCGGAATAAGGTAAAATAAAAAGCCAGTCTGGCTTAAATTTCAAAATTGTTTACATCGAACACAACGTCGCAAATGTTTACACATATGGTAGAAACCTGTTTTCAGAATACGTTTTAAACCAGATCCCAACGAATCATACTTTCGTGTCTGATACCAACTTTGTAAAAAAAAATACCTACACGCTCGGCTCAACCTGCACCTTATGTAATATCTAGCAGTTGGAGAGCGATTGGGTATTTTTGCAACACAAATAACATTTTTTATGTGAATGCTCAGCTTTTGGAGCAAAATGCTTTCAGAGTTTTTCCCCGTGGCCTTATATCTTTGAATTCCATTTATTTTTGCGAAATTTTTATTTTCTTTTCTACGTAAATACTTTACCAAAAGAACTTTATGCTACATACTAATGTCTTTTATCTAGTAACCTAATTTATTCTCAGAAAAGTAGAAAGACTCTAAGTTTCACTAGTAGCGCAAAGAAGATTCTACTATCACTTTTATCTTGTAGACCACTACAAACATCGCTTCTGAAATCATAGTTATTTTTGTTACTAGGTTCAGCTTCGTTCCTCTAGGTACTCAAAACTAATACTAAAGCTCATACTAATATTACTATGTCCACAGAATTCGACTGTAACGTTATTTTTTCATGATATTTACACTTCTTTACAGTCAAAACCGGAGTAGTCCAGTTAATAGAGGAAAGTTTCCAATTTTTACTAATAAAAACATTTAAAAAAATTTTTGTTAGGAAAAGTACAGGCTGTGACTGTGGTACTTTTAGAATAATGCTAATATTAATCTTAACAACCGATTAATCAACTAATTACCAAGTCGGATACAGGTAAAGGAAAGCTTTGCTAAGAGAAGGGCGTGGATGTAACGTAATTACCTCGAGATTCTCTAAAGTAAATTAAAGAAATTACGAATTGCAAGGAGCATAATGACCAGTGTAACGTGCAAGGTAAAGCGTACTTTATTTAATGGCTCGAATGTTGTATCTGATAAAAGAGGTTTTTGTTCACAAAATTTCCGCGATTTGCGTAATGTAAAGAGTGATTTTTGCTACTACTTCATCGTTCCAGTTCCAGCAAATAGAATTACTGTGATTTCCTGGTCTTTAATTTAATTTCAATCCTTTTTCGAAGCTGGGTACTTTTACAAACTTTCTTGAGAGTAAACCAATTATGCTACCTTCAAAGTATCTTTGACCTAATGGCATCTTACATCTTTAAAACATACTACAAACCCAATTTCTGTTGTTTTTTTTCTCGATGGCATGATTATCTTAGATACAATCTCTTTAAATATCATGGGCATTCATTTATTTACGAACTATAGCTGAAGTGGTCAAAATTGTGGTTGTCTGTTACAAAAATATCAACGAAACACGCTAGTGTTATATTCAAGTTATAAAAAAGCTGAATGAATTGTTTAAAAATATGCAAACATGAAGGAAATGGGTACAAAAAAGTCATGACATCTTCAAGGAAATCGAGAAATCTTCAAGCATAAGATCTGGTTACATTCGACTACTTTTTGCATAGGTTTCCTTGGGAATTTTTCGCTTTCGTTTGCCATTTCTCTTTTTGTCAACATTCAATTTGAATTGCTTTGCTCGAGTTAGCAAAAGTAATCCTTGGGCTTTTAGTACAATACGAAAAGTACGTCATGCACTCTACTCTACCGTTTCCATCCGGTTGATATTAGTCGATGAATATTTCATATAGGTATTTGAGCAGTCGTAGACACTATGTATATAAAACGCCGGAGGCCAAACAGGCTAAGGTGCACCCCCCCTGTTTGTGTGGGTTCGAATTCTGCACAGGACATGGTGGTTTACCGGTGGTTGAGGTAATTCTACTGACAAAAATTGTCCTTGCGAAGCCACTGGGATTGTTGCACAGAAATAATTTCATGTCAACATTTGTGACATTTGTCAGGTTAAAATTTTCCAATCTCCTCTTCCCTAATTTCCTTCCGCATATATTATGAAAACTATGTCGGCAACTCTACGTCGCTTTCCCAATGAAATAAAATTGACAATTTTGATCTATTTGTGATAAAGTGGAAAGATCAAAGTGTCATTCTAAGGCAGATTTGTGAGCGCAAATCTGATAAAAGTTGCACTTAGCGGACTGTGGATAGCGTAGAGAGGATTCCAGACCTTCAGGGAAGCCCATGAAAGACAACCCCAAAAGAACTAAATAACCCCAGCGATACCGAAGGATCTACGCTTGTGACTATCAAGAGCGTGTAAAGAGTCGTCCCATCTCTTGGCCCCTTGGTTGGTTGGTTGGTTGATAAATAATTCCTCCATCGCAGCATACTCGAGCAGTGGCCTACTGTTTAGGTAATTTAAAGGTTATAGGTTAGTTTGTGGTTCCGGAGGCGGGAAATCAACACATCAGCCGAGGCAAGGCGATCTTTTGTGTGCAGTTTTTCGGTGAAAATAATAATTTTTAAATTCTTATAAACTATTTTAATCAAAAATATAATTAGTGAGAAATAGTTAAAAGTGCCAAAAACATATACGAAAAAAGTTTCTCTCCAACTGTGACCCACATATCGTGGGCTTCGACATTGTTCCTTTATAATATAATATTTTTACTATACCATTAATTATTTGAGTCAGAACTTTTTCAATAAACAACATTTCAAAATTTCTAATAATACTCATTAACTTCATCCAATCAAGAGATGTAGAATAAGGGAAACTTTTATTGAGTGGAATTTTACAAAAACCCAAACAAACAAAGAATTTCAAAAACGTTTTAAAAAATGCCAATTGTGCCTGAATTTTTTCGATATTAATTTTTGCGTGTGTTGAAAACATTTCCAAAAAATAATCAGTACCTTTTGTTTAAAGTCTACTATTTTTTTTTTTGCACAAGACAACATGTATGTATAAAGCAACCAATATGATACAGTTTATTATTAATCAGAAGGCTGAGTTTACTACTAAGTTTACTACAACTTAATTTGTTTTACCCACTGTATGTCGATAATGAAAAGCTACCTAGGAAAATGACAATTCGGCGTAGGTTGATTGTATGCTGTATGCCGTTTCCAAAATATATTGTACTTAGAATCACAAAGAGATACAGAGTAGACGAAGGCCCAGTGATAAAGGTGACAAAAAGTTTATTTGCCTTTTGGAATTTTATAGAACAAGAAAAAAGATTACGATATAATTAGCAATTTTAGTCTGCATTACTAAGCGACCTCCTTTTGTTTACATGTGCCTTCATATCGTAAAATCGTGGGCTTATATCAATTTACGAAACTCCATCTATGTCAATCTTGGCGGAATTATATCAACAGTTTCTCTCGCAAAAAAAAACGAGTAATAAATGTTATCTACCGTAATAAATGTTTTTTATGATGTATAAACATAAAATATGCAAAATTGTTTTCTTAAAACTGAAGACAGACCAAACTGCTTGCATGATATCTGTAGAATATGAAAAGGTGTGAAAAACATTCAGTGAGTCAATAAACGATTTTTCACATTAGATTTACGTTTCGTTTCGCAGCCTCCATCGAACTTGACTGATCTTACCAATTGATTACATGTCGTCAGTATCAAATTTGAGTCACCTGAGTCAATATACATTTGTCTTGAGATGATTTCTACCAACTTCTCAAAAATTAATAACCAAAACTAACAAAGCTGTAAGCGAAGGTGAGCATAAAGCAAGTGCTAACGACCCAAACCTAGCTTATAACCTCTGCTAGCTTCTGCTTAAGCAAAGAAGCATTATTTATAAAAAGCCTCTGTCATGTCGCAAGAAAAAGAGCTGCAGTCAAGCTTTAAAATTGCCATTTCATCAGGTATTTTTGGATCGTCCGTAAATAATTGATTTAATAAAAAACCGCTCATGTGATTTGCGAACGAACAGTGAATTACTCACACTAACCACCGGCCACACGGCAAGCAAGCACTGAGTGACCCCTGCCTCTAATTATTAAGCCTTGATTAGATGTGACGATGACGACTCTGCCCAGCCAACCGAAGCATCAGGTCGTATGTCGCCATCCCAGCGGAAAAGCGGTTAACTTTCACTCCAGTTGGGTTTGTTGGAAACTGCCAGCACGAACGCCACACCCTACACTTGTGAAGTCAACAGCAATAATAAAAATAATAGTGTTCAATCACATTTCTAATTTGGGGATGGCGTAGCAGATTGATTTCCACAAAATCAAAGAGGAAGTTCTGTGTCAACAAGGCAGTTGCCAGGAAATCGTATCCTGGCAGGAATAAAGGTGTAATTGAGTTAATTTCAAGGTATTCTAGGCTGTAAGGCTTCATCACTATGCACAGGAAAATTTAAAACTTGGAACCAGAGGGCGAGCCAAATAACTTTCCAAGAAATTGCTCACCTTAGCACTGCAGACTGCAACCACCGCGAATAATCCAATCAACGCGCGAAACATCTTTCGTTCTGGAACTTATGCAGCACCTCACCGAGTTAATTAGGAAAATAGGGCTTGCTTTACAACAAATATTGTTCGCTTTTAATTGAGTTCCAATTTAGACGGAAAATTAATTTTACTTCGCCTTGGGAGCTTCACTATCACCACCGCTTCTTCGGTCAGCACAACACTTACTGACTACAACCGATTTCGTTGACTGAGACGGCGGTAGCGGTAACTTTGTTTCCACTTTCCAGTACGGAATCTTCGGCTTCTTGCGAGCCCGACTTAATTCAGGTTTTCACTTGTTAGATTTTAAAAGTGAACTCGAAAGCTTCACTTTGTGTCGTTTGAAAGACAGTAACCGGGATTCTGGGGGGAGGGAAATACGACTTACGCCGTTTGTTGTGAGCTTTGGAGGTGATAACTTTATTGATCTTGGCAACATGACGCACTTTTTATGATTCTATTGCGAATTATGGTAGTGCTGCCAAATAAATGTATTCTCTGGCGTTCAAACTACGAATCCGTGAGAAAGTTAGAGGAAAATACAGATATTAATTTAATTTTTAGTTTATTATTAATTCATAAATGGTACCAAAGATAAACCACCTTAACCCGCTTAAAAATAAATGAAAGAATAAGAAAGAAAACGTAAATATAAGAAATAAGTTTTATAGAAAATCAAAAGAAAGTAATTGAGAAGATGTGTAAAAACTATACCGAAATATTAAGAAAAAACATAAAAACAAAGAAAGCAAGTTTAATTTATAAATAACGTAATCAGGAATCCTGAATTTATCATAAAATAATAATAGAACAGAGTACTCTTTTGAATTTATCGACAGTAGCCGCCTTTTGTATAAAAATAGATAGAGTTCCAAATGTGAGGAATCTGAACGAAGTAAAAGCGTTTCTGAATCATGGTGACGGGGAATCAATATATCATTACGTCGTGAAGGTTGAAGAAGTGAATATTCTCGGCAAAGTTATCTGGACGACTAGTGGCTAGTTCATGGCTTGTAGTTTAGAAGGTTTTGTCCCGGGGGTTTTGTCAGTAAGTATAAATGAAATATAAAACGGAAATGTAGCTCGCTGCGCCATAAGGAACTAGTGAGTGGGGCCGCACTGGGACACATACACATGTCACATAGTCTACGTAAGTTGGAAATAAAGCGAATGCAGTCATATACGATCGCAAGATTTAGCCAACGGAAACAGAAACTACAAAGTTTAGGAAACATGAGACTATCACAATTACTGACAGCACTCAACTCGCCGTACTTTCTGCACTGAGGATAGAATTCGCGGTACTCATCTTGCGCCGATTTTTATCATACCCAAATGTTCATGAAGAATCCAGGGGACACTTGTTTTCGATATACCGGTTTGTTCTGCGATTTCCTTGGCCTTTAACCGTCGGTCAGTCAAAACAACTTTCCCCATCAAATCCATCTTTTGTTAAAAATTTTATTACAGCACGGTATTCAATTGTTGACATTTTCACTTTCGAAACATTGTCCCGACATGAGCTTTTATACCCTCAAAAAGTTGAGGGTATCAAGTAGGAATAGGATTCCAGGAAATTTCAATCAGAAGCCTTCGGGGGCCACGAATACTTGGACCGCACTACATATATGGTTTGAAAACATATGCCATTTTTTTAGAATATATAAATCTCTTCGTAAACGATTTTTTTATAAATGTCCGCGTCCGTGTATTTGATAAAAGGCTACTTGTAACGTGCACAATCAGAATCTACAACAGGTAACTATGCAGCCTATATTATAATCCTTTTATTTTTATACGTATAATGGTATTGTGTTTATCTTCACCGTCCATTCCGTACAGTTTCTAAATCGTATCA
Source organism: Dasypogon diadema (assembly GCA_006980735.1). Classification (NCBI taxonomy): domain Eukaryota; kingdom Metazoa; phylum Arthropoda; class Insecta; order Diptera; family Asilidae; genus Dasypogon; species Dasypogon diadema. Next base: position 3,212 of record QYTT01087895.1, on the reverse strand, counting down.
GTCTTAAACAAAAAGATGTTGAATACAATAGCTCCGTGCAGTGTGCGAACCATGGCCAGGGATGCTGGTGATTTCCTCCCAGTTAATATTAATCTCTTCCTCTGTACACTCGAAATTTGAACCCCTAGGGATGACATTTTCCCCCTGTATTTGTATATTTTTCCAAAAATACGACCATTTGACATATAAATTCAAAATTTCTTAACATTGGCAACCCCATTATTGGACTGGACAGGGTTTAGATGAAGTAACCGGAAGGCAGCCTCTGATTCGTCAAAATGACTTTCGAGTTATTTACAAGAAAGGAGCGAAATATATGAATAAACGAAATTATTAAAGTTTTCATTAAACTTAAACTTTTGTTACTCCTTTTGAAATTGTTCACTTCTTTTGACATTTTCTATTGGTGTCAGCAATCACACGACCTGGTAGATTATTGGTAGTCCATATCCCCCGGCGCTATGTCAAAAATTGGCACACTGGCTCCATGTACAACGGATTAAAATGATACCAAATAAACAATTTTGAGTAAGTTCTCTTCATATGCAAATTAACATCAAAACTAGATACCGGGATTCAAATTGAAGAAATTACGCAAAGATCGTTAAGTGTTTGAACTGAACTGATTAAAAAAAAACGATAACGTGGCAGCACTGGTACTTATATAACTGCTTGTTATGTTTATCCTCAAAGCACAAAGTGTAAACAAATTCCACAAAAACAAAAAGTTGTTTTTTACAAACAGGTTTGGAACTTTTCAATAAACTTCTGGTATAGGTAATACACATGGATAAGTCTTTCACTTGAACAGCAATCAAATTACCGTAGCGGGCTGGTATACCTGTATCGATGTAAGTAAGAATTTCATGCTCAAGTAAACAAACAGCATGGGTCGCCTGCGCCTATAAAGCTTGAAAATTGGTAGTGAAGTGTCGAGGAATTAGAAATGGTCACCATCAAAAGTAAATATGACGTGCACACTTGCAGAAGCCGACATTATATTTAATTCTATTCCGAGAAGATGAACTTATGTCACAAATAAAAACATGTCAGATGTGAATAGTATAACTGGTATAAAAAAAGATACATCTAATGACATTGTCAACTTTGTACGAATTTAGCAGATTGCTTCCATATGAGTAATTTGAAGGTAAAAGTATTTTTGGTGAAGTATCTATCAATCTTTAAAGCAACATTTCAACAGCCTGCACATTATTCGAACACTCTTCATATAGCATTGCCTTTTTTTAATAACCAATAAAACCTACTGTTTCTATATCCCATAAAACCATACGTGGTTATTTTAAAGAATTTGGCCCTGAATACTTACATTGTTTAGTGTAGAAATTAAAAAACCGGAACCCTTCTATACGTACCTATAAAAGAAAAGGCAAGGCTTTGAAAAAAACTTGGTATAAAAATTCTACATTGCATTTTATATCACACCCTCCCAAACATCAGATATTAAATACGCTCAAGAATTCTATTGCAAAATTCATGGATTTCTGAAACGATAAATAGCCTTCTTAATGGTCTGATATGAAAAACAGATACAAGAATCTTAGATACATTTAGCATTTAAAAAATAGTGCAAACGAGTTTTTAAATTCTTTTTGTTGTTTCTACAAAAACAAGAAATCTTACGAAAACAAATGAAACTACTAAACTTTTGTTAAATGATATAAATGGAAATTGAGTCAAAAAATATATATGTACTTGTTTTCTCGCTATGTAAAATTTACTTTGCGAATGAGTCACATGTGACCCGTTGGCCCACGGGAGGAGAAATTTGAAAGAGTCACCGGTGGTTCGTTGGCATGTGGGAAGGCTTATCAGCACGAGGCACCGGTTTTTGGTAGAGGATTACAACACCACACGTCGGTGACTCGTCGATTTCTGGGAGGGGATTTTAGCACGAATCACCGATGACTCGCTGGCAGCCAACCTACACTCAGAGAAATATTTATTAAAATATACGAAAAATTATATAAATTCCAAGATTTTTTACATAAATTTGTGTCCAACGAAATTATTCGTACAATATTTGGAATTAAATTCGTAAAACCTTTACGAAAGTATTTCTTACAAATTTCGAAAAAATTTTGTTGATTTTCTGAATATTTACGAAGAGTTGTTGTTAAAAACATGAAATATTTTTGTAGATCTCTCGAAATTTTCATTATATTAAATATCAATTTATTTGAAACAACGATTATATTTATTAAACATTATAGAAATTTTCTTAATTTTAATATTATTTTTTAAGGATGTTTTACAAAATCATTCGTAAATTGTTAGTATAATTTGAACCATACACTGTTATTCATTGACTGGGAAAAGTAATACACACTGTTATATTTTATAATTCCATTTTTATTTCTTTTAAAATTCAAAATGCTACAAAAATAAATTGACAAATTAAAAAAATTTTTAACTCTAATTACTTTTTGTCCTAAAGGTAAGTAATATATATGAAGGGGAGGGCTGTTTAAATACTAAAAATCTCTAATTATAATGCTGGGAACTTCATCACCCACTTGATAACTTAGGACATGTGGTAAATAGCTTAATATTAACACTTGTTTACACATAATATACCACAGTTTATATAAGTCTACGCATCCCCATGTGTCCAGAATATTAAAAAGTTCTTTATCAATGGATTTGAATTGTATTATAGTTTTCTTGACTAGTACTAGGCACAACACTTAAACTGTTTAGTATATCACTTTTGCCATCACACTGCACTTTTTGAATTATTCCATCACTATTTATGAGACAATATTGGCAGCATTTAAATCCATAGGCAAAGCCAACTCACATTCATGATCACTTTCAGACATATTGAAGATTTAACAATTTCAATTCAGCTAAAACGCACTAACTAACGATACGAACGCTTAAGAAGATCTGATGCGAATGTTTGCACATTTCAAGAACAGATTGTATGCAATGCGTTTTCTGACGGTATTACATATGAGTTTTGGAGATAAACTACGAAAATTTCCGTAATATTTACGAACTTTAATCATTCAGCCATCTTATAATCAAAGTTTACGACGTTTTTCATAAATTTTACGTTGATAAATCTTCTTTTTAGTAAACAGTTTAAATGTATTGTACTTATGTAAGAAAAATATTGTAAACTTCACGAATATTTCGTAGAAAAATAACTACAAAAATGATTTCGTAAATGTAACAAACAAGATCAT
>QYTT01087892.1:122015-143317 GCA_006980735.1 Dasypogon diadema | reverse complement strand
AAGTACGGGTTTTTATGAACAGTTTAACATAAGAAGAAGTACTCGAATGATTTATGATTAAAAATGTTCGACTACTTATTATTCATATCTTAAAGCGTTCATAAAAAACAATTCTTGTGTGAGCGCAAAATCTTAGTTCAAGGCTTGTATAGTCCCGGGGTTTTTGACTGGATAATCCACCGGAAATTCACAGATATATTTGTAAAAGATACATATTTACGTTGTACAGGAAGTTGAGCGTTTATTAGTTGGTGTTAAGGTAAATCATCTAGGGTCGTGCTTGATCACTATCCACTTTTGGTTTGAAGCACTGATTCGCGAAGTCTGGAAGAACTTGAGGAGATACTTAATGGCAACTGCTTTGAGATACGTCCCAAAATTTCAGTCTCTCCTTCGCTGAGATGATTGAAGCATCCATTCTCAGACTAAAGAACATTATATAAAAAAAATCGCCTGCATCCCAGATCTAGTTACGTTTCTTACAGCTGTCAGGATTAATCCCCTTCTTCTACATTCATCTGCGTAAGCTGTTAGTACCATTGCTATCTGCATGCTCACCATGTCTTAAGGGGACAGAGAACTGGAAATATCCTGCTGGTCTTTTCTGCTTGTGTTCGTCTCTCCCCCTTTCTACTTCCTTCCACTCTGTTGCAAGTCCTTCCAGGTTTCTTCCTTTCGTAAATGATACTATCTTCACTGTCTATACTCGAAGGCGCATTTTCTCTCTTTTTTTTTATTCACATGGATATTTTTCTCCTTCAAGGATGCATATTCGGATCGGTATAACATTTTCCACTTTTTCGCAAGCATCGGTGGCTTTATCACTGAATTTGCAGGCTGCAGCAATGAGAAAAATTTCAGTGTTACTTTTGTCTAGAGTTGAAAAACATAGGATCCTACTGTTAATAGGCTAGTCCTAGAAGTTTTAAGAATTTTGTCGTTCAGAATTCACACTAATCAGTATGAAGAACAAGAAACATATGATGTTTAAAGTGTCCACTATGTCAACGATTATTATTACGCTTTCCAACATAAAGTTTCTAAAAATGTGTCTAGCATTTATTGCTTTAAAATTACTCATAATTGACATAATTACCGATATCTTGCTTGAAAGATGGAAGCGAACTAATTGAAAATATCCCTCACCCTTTACAATTGGTTAATATTCCGTATATTGTGCATGTGGGGCACATGCTAGAGTCGTTGGGAAGATATGATTAGCAGCATAAGTCGGTTTTTCTGAGCTCGACTTATCGTCAACATCCCATCATTCTGTGGCAATTTCCAACGCATTTATCACCGTCATATCTTTATAGCCAGGCTACCCTCACGTACAGGCTACAGTATGACAGAGAACAGATCCGTCCTGCACCTCTCTGGCGTAGTGTGGGATAATGTTTACATAAAAAAGCGATCACCCCATTTGCTTACAATGCGACAATGAAAAATCTAATTTCCTCCATCCGACCCAGCAGCTGCTGTTTGTCGTCGCCGGATCGCATCGGGGAGACGAAAATAAGATAAAAGTAAAAGCCCGCGGAGAATCGGGAAATTCGAGGGAAAGCTCACAAAGGTACTTGCTGTGAATTTTCGCCTTTCCATCTGCTTCATGTCTGGCTTTTAATATGAGGACATTTTTTCCTATTTTTTCGCTCCTCGGAGTTCTTTTTTCCAGCCTCTGGTGTTGTGTGTCAGCTTATTATTGAAGGCAGATATGATAGGGTTGTTATGTTTGTATTAACATGTCATAGTCGTGTAGGGACGTCGTACATAGTACATTCCCCTTCTCAGGGAACACACCTGAAACTGCTGATGTTTGAGAATTTCATAAGATTTTCCTTGACAGCAGTTTTTAGCGTGGTGGAGTGCCAAGATTTGTACTTCTCAACACCATAATATCTTTTGGTGGTCTTTTTACTCACCAGGATTTAATAACGTGTTGAAATTTTTATTATCTCGATGTAAGCACGTGAAGTGCACTGTAGTGTAAAATCTGGCTAGCACTAAAAAGCTCCAAAGTCTTTAACATCCTTAGAAAGCATTTGACAAAGGATTGGTAAGTGCATAACAATTGAATTGCTTTAAATAAGATTTTGAGGATTATACTAAGTTTGTACATTAACTTGATCTTTGAAAAACGTTCCAGTACTTTTCTTAAGAACCCTTTAAGTGTCAGGCTTTGCTTTTTTTGGATTATAATCTTTACTGTACAGAAGAGCTTACATAAAGGGTGTGCCAACAAGAGCGGAAAATTTGAATTTGGCGCCATTTCTGCTACTGTGCGTTGACAGTCAAATCAATATGACAGTTCGATGGTACGCAGTCCGCCATTATTAAAACTCGATCGCTATTCGACACATCAATGCATTCTTATTGTTGAACATTATTTCAAAAATGGTGAAAGTTTGACTACCACGATTTTTGGTAAACAAACTGTTCCAAGTGCAGCAACTGTGAAGAGAATAATCGAAAAATTGGAGGAGATGGGGTCGATTATTGATGTTAAACCATCGACACGTATTCGTTCAGAAAACATTACGGCTGTTTGCCAGAATGTGGCCGCGAGTCCGGGAAGCGATGGCTGTTGATAGCTTCGTAAACAAGCAAAATTGTCGGATTTGGAGTGACGAAAACCCACATTGGTTTCATGGAAAAAGAATGCATCCCAAATGTGTCACTGTTTGGTGTGGATTTTGGACTGGAAGCATCACTGGACCATTTTTCGTCGAAGACGCTGCCGTGAATGCACAGACAGTCAATAGTGATTGAAAATTTCGTCAAAACAAAGCAAATGTGCCAGCATAGCCTAAGACGACATTTACCAGATGTGTTGTACCATTCATAATTCCCACATATCTTCTTTATGATTAAATCAAAATTCTGGTATTAAATAAATTAAACTGTACTTTTGTACGATGATGACACAGCTCAGGGGATACCGGTAGGTGAAGCGGGCAGCCTAGTTCGCCTATGTGCCAGTCAGAACTTTTTCTATGTGTCAATCAAAGGTTTTTTTTAAATTTGGTTGAGGAAAGAAAAAGCAGAAACAAATGGGTCAAAGTGCAGAAATTGTGAAATTAAAAGAAACAAAATAGGAAAAGCCCATAAAAAAGGAGAAACTGAAGAAAGTCGGTGTAAGGAATCAAATTGTTGAAGAGCATAGAAGCAAGAGTTCTGAGGGCTGCAGCAGAATTGGACAGCGAATACCCATTTACATAAGAAGATAAGTACAATTTTGTCAATTTTTTCAAGTAGTAAATTGTTTAATTGCTTTAGAAATAAAATAAGTTTTTCTGGAATCAAGTATTTGAAAACCAATCGAGTACATCCCCTAAAGTGTGTCAAGATTAATTGAGTTTATTGCATAAAGTACGAACGAGATGCATTTATGTTCCCTTAGTTGAATTGGTTTCTTATTGAATTCGTAAACTTAAAAAAAAAAAAAAACTACGTGGCGCTCTGACCCGTGGCGTGGTCAGGTGAAACCCTCGCCCTTTCTCCATCAGCAAAAATCTTTTTCGCCACAAAAGTTCTTATTAGTTACCCTTAACGCTATCTTCTTTTCCAGCCTCTAAAATATCAGCACCAGTTTGTCCTCTCCATTCCTCTACCTTAATAAAAGACTCCTTCATATTCCTCATTTTATTTTTTACTGCAACCACATCAAGTTTCTCCAAGTCATGTAAGGAGTACCTCCCGAATAAGGAAACGTAAAATTGTGGTGCCGTTGTTTTCTAAAAAAGATACATGTTTTCGGTGTATTTTCAAACTTTTAGTCGATCAACCATCGCCTCCAAACAAAGACGTAGTCTGCTTCTGAGACCTAGTCTATTCTAGAAAAAAAACATACAGATATAAAATTCTTTTGAATACTGAAATTTTCATTTCATAGTAACATACCTTTTTAAGAACATTTATATCCCTGTCATGAGACATTTTTATTAACACTTGAGAAAAAGCATCCGATGCATGCCAAAACTTTAACCACGAAACTAGTAAGTTCGAAATTTAGAACGTTTTTACATTTGTACTTGGAAGAGAACTTCGTAGTTCTCAAACATATGAAAATGAACTACGAATAACTACGAAAAATTACGAAATTGCAAAAAATACGAAGGCTGCGAACAAACTGAAACTTGACCTGTATACTCTTATTATGTGAAACCAAAGCACGTTAGGAAAACAGGAAAAAAAACAAATAGGCACAGATAATACCTCTAATAATTGTGTAACTAAGGTAGGTATAGCTATGCACTATAAGAATTTCTTCAAGAAAAACCTTTGTGTGTAAATTTGCTTTAATTTGCTATCAGAATCGTACCTTTTATTCTATTTTATCATCTTTTCCTTTATAATATCATTTTTCGTTATTATTTCGTAAATATTTTTACGTACCTATTCTACGTAAATCAAATAATTTGTACCACTTTTATTTCATGAAATCCCACTCGTATTAAAAATGTTAATCTTTCACAAAACCTAGCATGAAAACCTTTCAGTATTGCCATATAAAAAGAAGTCATTTTACCTCTAAATCAAGGGTCCTTGAAATGAATTGAATTTCATTTAAGTGGAAGTTAATTGATAAATTGAACAAAGCGCTGCTTCTGTCAATAGAGGATTAATTCAGTTGAGATATTTCAATGATAATTTGAGTCGATAATTGAGAGTTCTCTATTAACACTTTGTCCAGAACACGCACACACCTTTGCTATTAAATGCCTGTTGCAGTTTCATATTGCTGAAATACTTTTGTTTCAAGTAGCATATTTTTTGTTTGAAATATCAGTGCACAAAGTATGTACTATTAAATGAAAAAGTATTTTATATCACAAGCTTTTATTACAAGGGAATAATGAATATATTTTCAATCAATTCTGCGTATTTTTTGAAAAATGATTATAAACTATCTGAGAATTTGTATATAATTTTTTACTGCTAACCTGTAGACTATGTGCTTTTATTATTTTTTTTTAATTGAGTACTTTTTATTGTGCGTAACTTGTCGTTGGAAAGGCACAAGTGTCCTCTTTCAAATGAATTTTTAGTCGTTATCCTGTGGTATCCTTGTGAGCGGTTATGAGGATTTTACAGGGAGAGAAAATGATTTTACGTTGATCAGGATACTTCAAGGAACCGATGGTATACCACATATCGATTGATTACTGAACATCCTGTATTTGTTTATTTCATTTATCTTTTTATATTCCGATATGCATTTGATTAAAGGTTTAAAGCAATATTCTGAAAATATATGTATTTCGACAGTATTGTGCAAGCCATAACTCAGAAACCAAATTTCTAACAAAACATAGACCCCAGCACAACCTTAGGCATCTTCTTATGAAAATAACAATACAGGAAACCCCGAGTGACTCATATAAATCTTGGGTTATACTTTGCTAGTATCATCTTTTCTAGCCCGAATTCCATAACACATAAACTTCAGGATCCTCTACTCAAATACCATAGAGCATGTTTTTGTTCTGTTAGGATCCCCGAACAATAAAAAAAAATATTATGTAAATTTTCAGTTTTTACGAAAAAAGAAAAAATCAGTTTTTATTATTCCGTTTTGTATATACAAGAATTTTTTAATGCGATCTCATTTGATGCAACTGAAAAGGATGTTTTATATAGCTTGTAGTCTTACAAAAAGAAAATATTTGTAAAAACATATAAGTAAGTTCTTATGTCAATAATTCGAAAAAAAGTTGTCACTCGACTCAAAACTTCCAACGTACATTTCGGACATTTTATGCTGTATTTTTTCTGCTGGGAGATGTCGTTACTTAAAATCACTACCAGCTATTATAAAAGTAAAATTACAAAGAGATAAGATAATAGTTAAGTTTTAAGAAGGAACGAAAAGTTCGCGTCAAATAAATTTCAAGTAATAATTATAAAGGAAAAATGTTTGCAGTTTCGTGCAGAATATCTAGGAAAGGAAGGAACGAAAGATAGTTACAATTTTACATTTACTCTATGTATTTGAAATTTTTTATCTTTTCCCCAAAGCGAGTTTCCATTTTTAGTTTTTTTGTTTTTTTGTTGAGAATAAGGAAGCTAAAAGAAAAGTTTTGCTTCAAGTGTTTCCCTCCTGGCAATGGAGTGATTCTTGGAACAAAGGCAAAGACAAGGAAAATTTCCAAGTTGCGAGTTGCGAGAGTATTTCAAAGTTTTGCCAACACGAACAGCTAACAGAATTCTGACAATAACAACATGGCCAAAAGTAAAAGTAGTTGAGCTGCGGTAGTCAAACTTTAAAAAAAGCGTTCACAAGCAGAAGTTGAACGAGTGACCAGAGGATACTGCAAAAAAAAGTGACGTCAAATGGAAACGGATAACTTTCCCATTCTCAGTTTGTAATTCATTTATAACGAGGGACAATATAGTCTAGACCCAAACCTACAAGCACAACTCTATAAATTCCAACAGACATGCTGGTCCACAAAGGACGTCAGAAGAAAAAGTTGCATTGCTCCTTTGGACAACGCTGGGATTGGGGAGGCATAACGTGAAGGTCCTTCCAGGACTTCGGTTTACCCCTGGCTGTTATCGCATTATGTTTTGACAATGGCATAGTCCTAGAGTGCTTTGTTTTAGTTTCAAAGTTTCAAGTGCTTTTTGTCAAGTGACAAGAGTATTATATCCTTAGTGCCATTAAAAGGCTGCCAGCTTTTTACCGGCACACATGTATGGGTTGACTGCATCGGCATTCACGCCAAAGAATACGTTTTGTAGCTAGAGAGATGTTTCTTAATGTCTGCCCTTTGGTCCCCTGGATGATTAATTAACGCCTCTGTTTTTACGCTTTTCGTTTGCATTTAGCTCTCCAGGAACAAGGGGCTTTTGTGAGGAGTATTTGTACGAAATCGAAGCAATGAACGCTACATCGACTCTTACCTAGTTTACCTCATGGCACAATAATAAAGCACATCTGCATATTGTTATAGATAAAGTTTGAAATGTGTACATAAGTTCTCGGATTGTTTGCAAACTGACAACAACAAGACCAGATCTCTACAACCATTATCCTGACAGCGGAGAGATTTGGTTGTATGAATAGATAAATACCAGCCCCGGTTTTGTTTACACAACACTCAAAAGACCCTGCTTCCCCATTCTGTTTTGAATTTTACATAAATAATTCATCCGTGTATGAATCTGGTACTCTCATTAATCTTGATTTGCATTTGCGTATCTCTACAGGATTTTGAGAACTTAAGCACATAACCAATTCGGAGCGTCTTAGATGATTTGTAGTCTTTTTAATATCTGAGTCTCTATTGATAAAGCTAAATAAAGTATCTGAGATTTTTTCATGAAAATAATTTCGCGCGATAAATTATATTTAAGGGTGGAGAGTTTATGGGATTACTCAATATTATTCGGTCTAGCCTGAGAATTTGAATAATTGAATTATTTATAGTAACACAGAAAATTCAGTTAAAAATATAAAAATTATTGTAGCAAAATTGAATTGCATTTAGATGCAGAGTTTGGACATCTATAAATGATTGGATTTTTCTGCAAACAATATAATTAAAATGTTGCCGCACTAAATGGTTCGAAATTAACACAGATTTAATAGACAACATTTATGGCGATACTTATAGCTAGAATTTTTACCAGTATTTTTTCGCTAATAATTCAAGATATCATTAATCAAACTTTACTTAGGGTGATTTCGCCTTTTTAGCCTTTTTCATACCATTATGTTTTCATTCTAGTGTCTGTTCGTCAATGTATGCCCTTAAGCCACTAGAATTAATTTGAATGTCTCTTCTTCTCCAAATATCTCCAATATTTCTAAATACTTCTATTGACCACTAACTAACCCACGTGGCGGAATGGGCTGAGACACACGTCGGCAGGTTTTCTCCTCTGCTGGCGTGAGATCAAATCCTGCACAGACCGCTGCGATATATCTGGGTACCAGTAGTTGAAGCAAGTTCTACTGACGAGAATTGTACTTGCGAAGCCACTGGAATGTTGCACATTTATTTCATGCCAATAAAATTGTGGCTCACTTACAACATTTGTCAGGTTAACTTCCCAATCTTCTTCTTCCTCAATTTCACTCCGCCTAAGCTATGCTGTGTGCATCATAGGATAGTCCCCTGAGCTTAGGCAATACCTTAAAAAAACGACTTGGTATAGGTGAAGCATCCAGTTCCCCTGGAACGAAAGGACTAGAACAGGTGGAGGAATATTAGACGCAGGACCGAAGACTAAACCATTTGGAGATGAGGTCAGAAGGCGAAGAAAAATATTGAGAGGTGATAAAGTCAATCAAAGAATGGAAAAGGAAACCATCACGAAGGAATAATAAAAGCAAGTACCTTTGCTTCATTTTTCTGTCTTCTTTGTCCCTAAATAAATAATGGTGAAATTTGAATTTGAAATCGTCCTGAAGCGCCGTCTTGCCCGCCTCGGTTTATTTAATTTTTATATATTATATATGAATTAAAGTTGATGTAGTGTTCTTCCCAATTTTTTATTGCAATAATACTTTAAATATGAATTCAACTGTGTTTTCTTTCCGTTTTTTGTAAATAGTAATATAACCAAAATTGATGTCGTTACTACAAAATTAAGTGAAATGCTAAGCCGGCGAATTGAATCACTCGAGAGCGACGTGTGATTTTACATGGCACCCAGCCAATTTAATTCCACGTCCCTCTCCGACTAGCCAGGAAAACCGCTGTGCTTATAAAAGAAGAGTGTCACAGATCGACAAACTTAACTTGCCAATTAAATCGTAATATAAACTTAAATTAATTATTCTAAGATAAATTATAAGATTAACAATTTAAATTTGGTTCAAGAATTTCTCTTACTGGCGCCAAAACTCGCGAAATTGATTACCTTTGGTCGAGGATTTTGAAAGTTTTAGTGAAAAACGAACGTGTGGTCAGTGAATCATCGGAGTTATGGAGGGCCAAAACAGCTCCGTTATCGATGCCAAATCATAAAATAAATGAAAAGTGCCTCTCATTATTTGGCATCTGACGGTATACGAGGGAAATGCGAGAAAATTTCACAATATCCAGGAGGAAAGACTAATATATCTGTACCAAAAATAACAAAAAATAGTGAACTCTATAACTTCCTTTAAAATGGAGGATAAAGAAATAGAAAACTGAATATGATGGTATCGCTCGAAAATGTGCTCCAATTCTACATAGTTGCCGGCACATAAATCTCAGAGGCAATGGTTAGATGGTATACTTGGTTTGAAAAAATGTTGTTGTGAAGATCATTCTTAAAACTTCGCTGTTCTTCTAGATCTTACCTAAAATGGGGAGGGTGAGAACTGATCAAGGCTCGAGTATATCCAGTAGGGGTTAGACTACAAATTTTGTTGGAAAAATGTAAATTAAACTAGCGATTAAAAATTGTCGGTCTCCAGCGAATAGCTTTTAAAAGGCACGCCTGCAATGGGTGGAGCATTTCTTGCATTGATACACGAAGTCTGGATCCGTCCAGATAAGGTTATTGAATACTTAAGATGTTCAATTTGGGAGAGTTTAGTATGCTCACACATTAACAAAGAGAGTTGGAATGGGTTTAGGGTTCTTTTGAAAGAAATCTCACAGCTTTGGCTTTGAATCCTTTAAATTCGATGCGATCTACCATGTGTCGTGTGGTGTCGTTAAATGGCTCTAATATGGGTGCTAGTTTTTCATCAGTAACACTTCCATTGGAGTCTGAAATCTGATTCCATATTTGACCAGATGGGGAAACAAAAGCTAAAAACAGTCATCTTACGATCCCAAATTTGTATGGCCTTCCTTAGCTGCACAAAGATAATTTCCCTCTCCGTTCTGTTTCTTCATCTTATAACTCATCAGCAAAAAACTTGGTAAAATGGTACCTAACCTTATTAATTTTAAGCCGACACATTCAATGAAGAATTTTGAATTAAGATAATTTAGAATTAATTGATAAATAGCTGTATTTTATTTAGTTCTAATATTGATTACCTCGTACTAACGGTAGCGTCAAGTGATTGATCTCGATCCGTGCTCTAACTTGAAGTTACGGATGGATTAAATGAAGTTGACTGCTCAATCGTGTCGAGTTCAATGCATCCAAAACCCAAAGTCATCTGATTTCCCGGAACCCCAACCATCCCCCGTAATCGCTCTCCACTTCTCTTCGTCGATGGGGTGGGCATTTCTAATTTCAACAAAGTCTAACCGATTAATGGAACACTTCTACATTCTCATAGCACGGTGTACCAGAACTAACTGATACTTTAATAGGGACTTAATTTAAAGTAGTGTTATCTGTTAAACATATAAAATTTCACTTATCACTACCCCACACACATTTGACTTTCTTTTATTTCGTTCCAGAATTATTCCTCTCAGCTATTCCTGAAAGTAACCATAAAAATCACTCCTGTAATTATGTCCACACATGGTGCCAAGAAGACTATGTCACCATATTTCGGAAATTGCTGGGACATTTAGGGTAAATAAGTTAAAGGTCTATACAACATAATCTGAAGATTAACTTTTTGGTAGAAGTTGATAACCTCCTTAATATGCTGTGAAAGAAGTATGTGAGAAAAGTTATGAAGACAATTGATATATTCGAGTTATCAATCATACCTTAAATGGCAACAGTTTTGCAGAGTAAAAATTTCCCCAAGGCTTATTCGTCTTCTGGGACTGGGGGTGGTAAGACAAATTGCTCTTAATCAGACATATAGAATTTGTCAAGATGTATGCTGGAAGACAAAAAATAGAATTTATCTGTGTATCGGAGTTTAGAGATAATCTCTTTATATCGTTTCGCAAGTGAATTTCAGTTCTACTAGCTCAACACTGGAATATTATGAATGAGTCAATACGGGGTGGGAAACCGAAACGAAGGAATTAGAATTTATACTTTAAAAATTGCATTTCTTTTCAAAATTTGCCTTTACATTTTTATTTATTTATTTATATAGTTATTAAAGCACTGCGCTCATCATCGTGAAGGTAATTTTAAAGACAATTTAATTTTAATTTTAATGCTGTTGCACACCCCGATAAAAAGCGTAATTTTTCCGACTACATGTTGGAGAGAAGGTGCAGATTTTGAGTCTGATCATCTGTTGGACGCCACCTTGAAATTTTCTACCCAAAAAAATAAATTAATCTTTCCTTTACACAAACAAATAGCAAAACACGCTATTTCGAAGCATTTCACTATATCCTGATATTACGATTGTCCAGGGAGTTTTTTGACCTCCAGGTTGCACTAAAATTGTATAACTCTTTCGTAAGACCTCTGCTTGAATATGCATCTCAGGTCTAGAACCCCTTCTATTCTGTATACATCAGTCGTATAGAGTCAGTCCGTTCAGTGTAATTTCGTCAGATTTGCTCTCAGGGATCTTCCTTGGGATGACCCTTAGATTCTTCCAACTAATCGGGAGCGCCTTGGGCTGGTCAATCTTTGCTAATTGGAAGAGCGACGTAGAATTGCCGATGTCGTTTTTATCCACCAATTGTTGAATTTTAATATTGACTCTACGGACCTCTGGGAGAAGGTATCTTTCAGCCTTCAGGGTTAGTGTTCGTAGTTTGAGAGATGCCCCTCTTTTACATGTGAACCCTTCGAGGATTAACTATGGGAGGCATAAGCGCATTAATTGCATGTGTATTACTGTCAATTGTATTATGGAGCATTTCGATTTGAGCGTCTCTGAGAATGTACTAAAATCTCATCCTTCCTCTGTCATTTAGGTTGCTTGTGTATTTCTTGTTAATTGGCTTAACTTTTTAATAATTACGTGTCTTGCATGTTTATCGGGGAGTCTAAGCTTTTAACACATTTCTTTAAATTGTGTGAACGCTTTATGCGGAGATGGGTAAATGTTTCTTAGCTCCTCGCTGAGAAGTGCGCCTACCGTGCTAGAAGGGAAACTTATTATTATATATATATACTAATATATATTTTATTAACAATTGGTTGCTAGTAAATGAAATACCGACTTACCGTAAAAAAGGTTTAGATATTTATACAGCCCAAAAGCCTGCAAAACTGCAAATTTTCAAAATAAACGCACCTTGTCTACTAAATGGGATTAATTTCACAGTCAAAGTAACATTCGACGTTTTGAAACTGAGTAAAACCAGGAGTACTTATTTGTTCCAATACTTCTAGAACACCTTTCCCAATCCCCGTCCAATCCTTCACTAAATTTATTTTTTCGCTCCTGTCAAATTTTGTCAATTTTATTCTCGATGCCCTTGACGCTTTTTTTTTAAACCTAGTTTTGCTTACAAACACTCCTGTGGCTTCCCTTCACCTACAGGCGCCATTTATGAGGACTTTTGGCCAGTATTTTGTGAAACTTACTAAAATCGGTTCGAATCGGTTATAGTTTTCGATATGTAGAATTAGGTTTTCAAACCCATTTTTTCTGTGAAAATTCTTCTTCTTCTTCTACTTCATGATTTTGGGACACTCCTGTAAGTGGCTCCATTGGACACTGAAGGTATACTCTACTGGCTTGACCGTTAGGGTATAACGCTGAAAAGTATCACGTCCTCAAAGTAAAAGAAAGCAACTCGCCAACGAAAAGAAGAGGGTGGTTAAAAGAAGACAGCATTGTGACACCCTGGCATTGATTTCTAAAGATTCGGACGTATAGTCGTCCAAATTTGCACATAATTGAGCAGTAGGATGAAAAACTTTTAAGCACCATAGTGTAGTGTTAAAAGCTTTGCAAAAACTGCCAGACTCTATCCGCATTCAAATAGTTGGAAATATCTACTGCAGCAATATAGCAATCACTAAAATTATGAAAACAATGATTATAACGATCGGTGACGAGCGTTATCAGATATCCAGGTGAGGTTAAATTCCAGATAAATCATTAACTAAGTGTAAGTGAGTGGTTCCTTGGAAAGAAATTAAAGTAATACCAATCGGTCTGTAATTAGACGGATCGCTAACTTCTCTGTGTTATGAATTGGTAAAACATGCGAACCACACCTTATCTATGGCCTCCAAAGCTAGCAGTGATTTCCAGACAATTCCAACCATTTTGGATGACGTTTTCAGGACTGTGTTCCTTGATGATTTCTGGGGTATTAACTTTAATTGTATACTTTTTTTAATCTTACTTGAAATCTATTCGTTCTGATATTATCGCGTATCCGTATGCTTGGAAAATTTCTGTGACTATCTTCTTCTACAGAAAGAACAACAAGTACGATATCACGTATTACGGACCTACTACCAATTTACTACGCCTCTCTTAACTCTCCGAAACTCTCATTTGTGACATTTACTATTTCCATTATAAATCTATCTTTTCAACACGGATTCATTAAAATGGAAATCTACTATCAATTTTGGATTTTTGAATTTTACCAATTACGGTTTGATTGCCCTTGAGAAAAATGAAGAAGTCGATTATATTTTTGCGAACTTGAGAAAGGCGTTCGATAGGATTAATCATTGGATTTTGTCTGTAGACTGTTTGGTCTGTGTTCCTTGTTTTGTAGGTTGTATTTCTTCTTATCTGTCCGAACATTTTCAGTGCATTATATTTTTTGCGGAGGACTTTCTGAACTGATTAAGAACATATCTGGTGTGCCTCAGGGTAGCCCCCTTTATTCTTTGCTATTCTTAGTTTATATCATTAATCTATTCTTGATGTCTATGGGAGCATTCCCATTCGAAAATATTTTGTTATGTCTAAAACGCGAAGATATTAGCAGAGATCTCAAAGCTTAAATGTCACCTGTTAAGTACGGACATAGATGCCTTTTAGAATTGATGTTATTTCAATTACTTCCCTTTAAACGACATTTTTCTCTCAAAATAACTTGGTTGAATTTTAATTCCACCATGGACGGGCAGTTTAAAATTGATTGCACTAAGGTTCTGAGTGTCCTGATTAATTCTCGGATTGCATTGATGCTTCTGTTAATAAATTTAACTCTGTATTGGGCTTTTGTGAAGGGCTAGTCTAGGGAGTTTGGATTCTCTACTGCATCTTTGTCAGACCTATCCTCGAATATACTAGTTCTTTCTATGCATTTCACATCACCCATATCGAAACCATTTAACGAACTTTTTTTCCTTTTGCGGTACATGTGCCTCTTTCTACCAATCTCCTTAATTTAGTTTCCGTTGAACCAGAAATATTTTTATATTTAATCATCTGCCGGATGCTGTCTAGAAACCATATCAAAGGTTAGCGCTTTACCTCTTAATACCCTTGATACTAATTTCTGTGTTTTTTTTGGATAAAGTTCCAACTATAGAAGGAGTGCAATATTTAAGTATCGGGGCAGGATATCACCCCGGTTGAAATATTTCTTTTAGCTAAACCGAAAATATAAGTAAATTCATCATATGGTACCAACTGTAAAGGTTAAAAACAAGAAGAATTACACGGGTGCATAAGAAATACTTGAGTAAAGTAATAACATGGTATGTATAGCATTTATTCAATTATCTAAATATGATTAAATTATCAGATCGAGGAGCCTATAGAGGACTTTATTATATATTCTATAGGAAGATTGGAAACATCTGTTATTTATCATTATGAGGAGATTTGAATTTAAATGAAGAATTAGAATATTTAGAAATTGCTGTAGGCATCCCATAGAGGACCTCAGGGCACATATTTACACAAAGTTGCACACCCTAACCCTACTCGATGCAAAGATACAATTAAATCAATGAATTTTAACCTCTAAATGACATTTGCGATAAAAGTGACTTGCATATTCAATACCATGGAATCATAAAGTACCACACCCTTTCGGAAGAAGTACCAAATGGAAATTTGACTGATAGGGAATAAATTTTGCAATTTTTAATACGTACCTATATTAAGTGGTGCAGTTGTTTTTGTAATTTCTTTCTAAATAAGTACCTATTTCAGTTTATTTATTTTTATTTTTTCCGTTATAATATGAAAAACATTCAACATATAACGAGGATTTTATTTTTTGTCTTAGTTGTATCGATTTTGATTAAATACCTCTCAAAGTCACCCTGACCACTCATCTAGCAAACAATATTCCATCCAATGGAAGGGTATACTGCTCTAATACCATGAAAAAGTAATCGAGTCCATAAAATGTTCACAAAAACTTTTTGTTTAACCGCAAAAATGAAGTTATCTTCAACATCCTCCTTATAAATCGTGGTCAAAATATCTGACGAAGCTAACATCAGGTGTCACTTATCCATCATGGCCACTTGCCTTTTTAGCTTATCGGACACGAACACAAAGGAATCAATAATGTGCCTGGGTATTTCAAAATGTATTTACCCTACCACTATCCAACTCCTTATGAAGGCTAGCACATTCACCGGCTAGCCCTTGGAAACTTCAGAACTTTATTTTCGTGTAGTATTTGCCTTTCCTTTTTCCCATTTATCGCAACAAGTGAGGACTCGTTTGAAGAGGGTAAATTGTTAGATCCTTTATCTGGCGAAAGTTTAATAGACGTTTTATTTTTCTGAAACCTTTCCTTTTGTTTGATGTTATCTAATATGGATTTTCATCCAGAAGCCTATAGTAGCTATTTATAATCTAGCTTTTTATGAGGAATTAAAACCAACGTTTAATATTTTATTATTTCCTGATTTGTGGTCAATTTTCGGATATTTTTTACCTCTTCCATTCCCTGAAAATGTTATAAATTTAATGAGGACAATGATGTAAATGGTAGACTTTCTACAATACAATTAAGGATTCCATGCTGCTCAACGGCATCGCAATTTAGATGGCTTTGTTTTCAAAATATTAAAGACAGTAATGGCCCATTAAATAGTCGTTAGCCTCTTGATATAAGTAGACGGATTGTCAACTTTTTGATTTGAAACAATTTTTGGGCAGTGGATGAAAACTTATTTAACACGAATACCTTCCACGAAAAAGCAATAAAATTTAATAGACATTGGAAAACCGATAGAACTAAAATCTTCCAAAAAGACTTTCATTTAGCAAAATCAAAAATTTTTTCATAATGGTTAGTGGGTTCTACTTGCCTAAAAAATTTCCAAAAAAATTTTTGATATATAAAACAATGTTTACAGTACACAAAGAGTGTATATATCTATTTCTTTCTTTTATTGAAAAATTTTCATTCACACAACTCAAGATACGTTGAGTTTGAAAGAGCGTGTTCTACAGAGTGTCCGGTAATTAGTCTACTACTACTTACTACTAAGCTGTAAGCGCATTCGACGGCTTAAAGACTGCGCCTTTTCCTCTCGAGTGCATTTTTGAGCTGCTGCGAACCGAAACTCTCAACAACAACGACCACCTACTCGAAGTCATTACATGATTATGAATACCTCAGGGATCGAGTTCAGAATTTTGCTGAGAGAGAATTGAAAATCTCACTCTGTAATTGCTCCTCTAACACACCTAATTTTCTATACGAACGGACCGAAAACTGAGCAGAACATTGGGGTAGGTATTTTCCACGGGAGCTTAGAAGAGCCCATGGCATGCATTAAATTTCGTAAAGTACACCACGGTCTTCCAGGTGTAAGTGAAAAATATTCTGGAGGCGGATATATACCTATCGAACCTATGCCCTCAGGGGCAGATAAGTCAAATACAGATGTTTTTTATTTTTTTTACGTTTATTGTTCACAAATTATAAACATTATAAACAGCTTACAAACTTTAAAGTCTAAACACTATCATCAGCCCAAAAAAGTCCTTGGGAATTCACATATTTGTGTATTTGTAGTTTTTGTTGATATATATATTGTAGTTTTGTTGTATATGTAGTTTTTGTTGATTGCTGAAAAGTTCTAATGCTCTAACTAAGGTGGTTTTTGAAATGACCGATTCAACTATTTCTTACCTTAATATAATGCATTGTAAATAGCACAGAAAGTGTTGACTTTGGTACCCTAAATAGGTTCTGTAGGCTTCTTAAAAGGTCAACCAGCACGGCTAGATTGCTGACAGTATCCGTCCCTCTTCCTAATTATCCTCGGATGGAACAATGTGCCTAGCAATGGTCTGAGTTCGATGCATCCCTTCGGTCCTACACTCCTACCAAAACAAGGTTAATTTTTTTTGTAATGATAACTTTTAAACTCAATCATGTGGTCCATAAAATCTATAAATTTGATCAGTTGCATAATTATGTAGGAAAACTGTTTTGTATCTCATGTCAAACTTGAGTATTGTCTAGGGAAATACGTGCACGTCCTCTTACCAACAATCGAAATAACTTTTCAATTAAGGTCAGCTAATAAAGGCCGGGCAGTATAAATAAAAATAGAAAATTTTACAAATTTTCTGCTACAAGTTTGCACACTTCCAAACAATCTTGAGCTAATTTCAAAGTTCACGTCTATTTCAAACAGAGCAGCATAATTAAACCGAAAACAATCAATCATGAAATATTTAGTATTTTCGTAAAGTTGCGGCACAAAAACAGCAAATATTTAACATATCAACAGCGCGCTTCAACAGAGTGATGAACTCTGCGAAATTTTTCCTTTGCAAGTTGATATGTTTGAAAAATTTTCCAGGGAAATTGCCTTCAATAGCATATTACTCGTACCCCCATTGATATGTAAGACGTCTCTAGCAAAATGATCATCCGCCCTGTTAAAAGTATGCAAAATATGAATAAAGCAGTAGCAGGAACTTTTCCCCCCCGGGCAGCCAAGAACAAGTTTATCAAGTCAAAACTTTGAAAAAGTTTTACAGCTCGCTTCAACAACAAAGTAGTCGCTGCCTTTATCCCAAGTAGCACAATTTGCGTCTTCAACTTCTCTGACTTTCCGACAAGTGCTTCGTTTGATGCAATGAAAAAGTAAAAAGTTTGGTCCCTTTGATAGCGATACAATATCCGGCGGGTCAATGCATTTTATCATTGGGAATTGGCTTAGGGGAGGGAAAAGTCGGTCATTCAGAAGTAATATCGTGCAATCTAACTGAAATCGAGAGAGGAAACCCCCACCTTCAGCCCCCACCCCACCCCCAACGTGGACTAATTGTGCATAATTAAAATTCAGATATGGTACATTCCTGCACGATTTTCTTGATTTTCCAGGGGAAACACACAACGTGCAGCGGACGATATTTAGCTGCTCCCCTCCATAATATAGGGAGGGCAGTTACAATAATCTCATTTCAAAGTTCGTGTTGCAGCCTAATTAATCTTAGACCGGTTTCTAGCACGTTTACAAGGCGGTGGATGTTGTCATGCAAATTTGCGTTTTTAACTTGTTTCGCGGCATACTTTTAAAGCCTACATATATGAAACGAAGAAAGTTAGCGTGTTAATAGACCCGAAAACTGATTAACTTTGGTAATTAACTAAAAATCAGGAAATTTCGCATAGTAGCATAAATGAAAAACAAACAGGTAGTCAAATTACACGATATAACAAGCAGGAAGCCTTCTAAGGACCAGGTCTTTATCCACAATTAAAGTTTTCGTAGAAAACAAGCAAACATTATGCTGGTAAATTTGGAATTAAAATGAAAAAGTAAGAAAAGTTTTTTAATCACAAATTTTGATGCCTTGAATTCTGCAAACAAACAAAAATTAATTAAAGAGCAACTAAAAGGGTTGTATGCATTTAATCCCACCATTATATTCACTATATAACTTTAAGAAGGGTGATGGGTCACCCTAAAAGGTAAGAGGTCCTTGTTCGAGATATGTCGACGATTTCTGCCCGAAGTTTAACAAGATTAAGCAGGATTGATGGATTGATTTCACCAGGATTTGGCCGACGGATGGAATATATAATGAATTTGCAATGAGGAGAAATAATTTTTTAGGAGCGAAATCCCATGCCAGGAAACGAGGAAAACATGGAGATTTATTAATGAGGAAGCAACAAGTCAACGAAAAAAGAACACAAGCGATACTAAAAAAGGAATGGAAAACGAAACACCTAAACAAAAAAGAGCAAGATTGAATACAAAAAAATTAAAAACCGCGACAACAACGAGCAAGCTTAGCAAAGGAAGAGCGCAAATAATTACCATTAAACCAAATTTTGGGACATTCAAAAACAAGAGCAAATTGAAAATGAACAACAACGATCCCAAAGATTGAAACGAATGAGAATACACGCTTCAAAAGGACGTCGAAATGAAACAGAAGAGGAAAGTGGAATTAGATTGTGAATAGAACAAAAACGTCGAGACTTAAAAGCGAAAAAAATCGAAACCTTTAAGGACTCTAAAAAGTTCTTTAAGGATCACCGTTGTGAAATTTGCAGTAAGGGATGCTTCTCAAATCAAATTTCCAATTACAATGTCACACTTGATTCTCAAGCCGTCTTACCAGATAAGCTGTAGGTGAACGAAGTCATATGTGTAAGAAGCATTTACAGGATAAGAAGCCAAACTATCATCCGAAGTCTTACAGATGAATTGAAAGTGCTATCGAAGTCGGAGAAGAAATTGCTTTCACGCATCGATGTATACATGGCGGACATTATAGCCAGCATAGATTCAAAGGATATGCGACTCAGTGTGCAAAGGATATTTTTGGAGTGCTTGATAAAATGCCAAACATGCTTCTTCGATCTGTTGAAAATGCGAACATAATCATAGTCACTGAAAAATATATCAATTTATTCACTCGAAGGTATGCAATTGATCGTAATAGACTTTGTACCTACTATATTAGGATGGCTCATCGACAATAAAGATACAAGGATGTCATAATTGATAAAGAAGAATTATGCAAAAAAATCTAAAATCTAATGGAAATCTTAAGAAAGTTAAAAAGAAAAATATGCGCAGGAATTTGGGTATGATACTAAAACAAAATTGCTAACGTATCTGCTGTACTAACAAGTTTCTAAATAACTCTGTTTTCACCTGTATTGCGTCTCATTTCAACTTTGTAGATACCTATAAATGCATCTCTGTCGGATTATGCGCTATTACCAAATTTGCTGCTGGTAGAGAGGAATTACGGTATTGCCAGGAAAGAAAAATGTAAACTTGGAAAATTGTCGTATGATTACAAAAATACAAATTTGCAACCCTACTTGAGTAATAATTTGAAAGCTGGTTCTTAGAAATTACATTCAGTACATTTCATTTATAGAAATAATTATTTAAGAGGATTTTTATAAAATATTTTAATTAAATAATTTTCCCCATGGTGAATCATGTTATCGCCTTGTTCTTCTCTCTTCGTAAAAAAGGACGTGAAAACTTTTCTTGTCTTTCATTTCAGAGAATCTTTGATTTAAAATCTTATTAGTATTTTGTGAAGTAAAGTTAATTTATATATTGGTACAAAAATAATTAATTTTTACTGCAAAAGTGAATTGTAGCACGTTTGAAATTTTAATAATGATTTGGTGAAACAAAAAAAAATCTAATTAAAAATAAAAGGAAAAAATCACTATGAAAGTTTTTTCTATTTTTTATTTTATTCACTTCAGGTCAAGTACTCTCAAATACATCAAAGGGTATGAAATGGAACGCAGCAGGTAAATTTCACCTGAGATTCGTGCTATTTTGCTGTTTTGTGTTGACCTGTATGTGCTAAATGTTTATTTTGATCAATTTGTAATTTTATGCAGTTGAAATTTTTGTTGGCTTGCCACGTTAGTGGCCGAGAGGGCTGAGGCGCCCGTCTGCATATTTGCTTCTCTGGGATGTGGGTTCGAATCTTCTGCAGGGTGTAGCGATTTATCTGGGTACAAGTGGCTATTCTAATGACAAGGATTGTACCTGCAAAGTTACTTGGATACTGCTTACTTGCAACATTTGTCATATTAAAATCTCTCCTAATTTCCTTCCGCTTAAACTGTGACGTGCGCAACTTAGGCTTGTCCCTCATTGCTTAGGCCATACCTCAAAAACAGGTTATGTTGAATGAAAGTGTTGTGTTTACATATAAATTTCTTAATTTCAGCACTTGATCCCACTTTTATTTAATGTTTAACTAATTCATATTTAATTCCTTTCAGGTGATGTTAATCATGACTTCGAGAAAAATGTACCTGTGTAAAAGCTGCAGAGGATGCATTTGTGGTCAGGATTGATAAATTCTCAGAAAACTAGTGACTACACAGCTTTGCCTTTGGAGTTCCTTATTTCCACATCATCCCGGAAAATAATCCGAAAGCAATCGTGAGAAGATAACAGAAGCACTTATAAACGGTAAACCCTTCTATTCTACCCTTCATTCCCAACATTTTCTTTCGGATTAAATCCAGGTGGTTATGTTGCCAAATATTAAATAAACATAAAAAATCATCAACAAGGATATAGCTTTTATATGTACGTTTTTATTAACATTACGGGATTAATATTTC